>MU129010.1:8330-34463 GCA_014904985.1 Hydnum rufescens UP504 | reverse complement strand
AAGAGAGATTCATCTACAAAGACATTGGCACGGATAGTGCCTAATCTGATCTATGTGAGGTCAACGCGAAGAAAACTTGCATACGAACTTGGTGTAGCTTGAGGTAATATTGTAAGTCTAAGCGGCCCCAGAGGTATCCATTTGTGAAAGGTCGTATAGATCGAGGGATTTCTCAGCCAATAAATAGCTGTCATTACGCTCTTAAGATCACAAAGACAGTAGTCAGGTTCGTTCCCGTGAATTGTCTATCTCATTTCGTCGATACAGGTGAAGACCGCGTCACGGATAGTCATCAGCGTTAGGGCGTAATCATGCACAAGTCGCAAGAAACCGACTTCTTTTCGACTGCAAGATAGCTGACATAGGATGAAGCAGATCTCATTACTTCGCTATCAACGTTCCTGAGCAATTTCGAAACCTCGTCGCATTCGACCGATGAGGAATGTCTTATTGTTTTTCCTCAGTCCAAGTTCATGAGTACGGTCGGACATTCATACGGAGGAAATTTTTCCGTATTAAAGGTCTCCTTTTCGTGTTCCTCAAAGCAAAGGCAACGCCGTTGTAACGATCAAGTGAGCAATAAGCTCAGTTTCAGTTTGGTTAGGAAACACGTTGGAATCTTGTCCAAAATATATGGTAGACGTTCTCTGTGTATCGTTCCGTATATTGAATATCCTCTAGCTTGATAGGATTCGTCGGCAGGGATGGAATCCCCTGAGTTTTCAACGGATTGAAGACGAAGGCGTGAAAATCCGGATTAGTACATGCTACCGGATGGATCTTCTTCCAACATGGTTTGTATTTCCGGTTGCCATGACTATATCTTGCGAGCTCCTCGGCCGACCTATTGTACGAGGCGAATGAAAGACGTTATTTATGGGCTTTCATTTAATCGAGCTGCCATTGGTTTCTGATCAAGTTTTTGAACATGGAATAACGTTGTCGAGGGAGTCAAGAATGGCAGGTGCGTGTAAAGCTTGATTAAGAATGTCGGATCGTGGTTAACAGGCTCCGCTTTATAGCTTTGCCTCCCATGTACCGACAGAATTGAAGATATATTTGTATAGGAAATTCAGGAATTCTTCAAAGGTTTCCCACTGTCAGCAGAACAGTTTTTTGAAGCGGACTTCGCACGACATTTGACATTCAATAGAAGGACGTTCCTAGGTGCCGAACATTACTTGGCGCGTCACGTTTAACGGAACTCCAGTCGTCTGATCTCCGTCTTGCCATATTTGGAGATTCATCCCAGATGCCGTGAGTGGTAAATCCGATTCTGGCCCGAGTACGAAAATAACCAGGTTGTCCTAGAATTACTTCTTTGGACCCATGTCGTCGGCGTTATAAAGAATTGTGGTGATGGAACTCTCCAACGGTACGGAACGTCGCAACAAAGCCCAACAAGATTAAATTGGTGGCAGAAAACCACGCAGATGCCAGTCTTTCCTGAAGGATCCATTCGGGAGCTCCAATTTGACTTGAGTCGCCTCCCATCATGTCAATCGCTTCCATTATCGATTAACATTGTAAGCAATGGTACCCATATTGTGCCTTGGATTTTAAGCCGTTTACCATGCCAAAAGGACGGCTAAAACGAATAATCGAGATTTTTCGTATTGAAGACTGCGCATGTTTCAATTTTAAGCTGACGTTTATAATATTTCAGCTGTTCATCAGTAATTCGACTGTATTCGGTATCATCAGAAGGTATTCATCTGATGTTCGTTATCAGATGTTCGACTTGGATTAAACCAATTAGTACGTTATGTCTTTGAGGATGATTGAACATATGGCCTTAGGGTCCCTTTTTGGGCATCAACGGTTTGATTCCGTACTCTGCTGAGTAATCGAAACCTCAACTTACTGTACTCGTGGATCTCTGCCGTGACTGGCACCCTCTGGTTTTTAGTAGGTATCGCAGCCGCCTAAACAGCCAAAGGAAGTAACACAAGACTAATCGCCGAGCCTAACGGATACTTGTTTCCTCCATCAAGAGACTTGAATAAGTCCTCGACATTAACGGCTTCTTGTAACTCGCTGGCAAACCGGTACGCGGGCGAAGCTCGCTTTCTTGGTACGTCATTCTTTTCGTGGACCGTGACAACATCTTCGAGGGTAGGTCTAACCCTCCTTTTTGACTTGGATTCCTTTTCCTTCCGCAAATCCGTAACCTGGCGGGTTGTGAACACGAGGACTAGTCGGCGTCCCATCACCCATCACGACATCTTCGTCAGGAAGAGCTTTATCCCGCTTCAAGATGGTCACAGGCTGCTTAGCAGACTCTGATAAGCCCTTCTGTTCATCAGATGCACAGGCATCGCGTTTGGACGAGCTAGGCGTCATATCTTGTGGCAACATAGGCTTTTGCTGACTTGCATCTTTAACAGGCACTTCAACATAAGCGCGATTAGGCCATTCGGATCGTTCGGGTCGCTTTCCCTTTGGATCGTCCTTATCATACGGTTCTGTTCGCTTCTGACCTCGGTTTTGGGCTCGCTCAGCCGGGAAAACATCATACTCGTATTCCCCAAACGTCGCGAACTCATGGTTAAAGGAGTTATACCTTGGTAAGCCATCCGCTTCAACGTTAGAGGCATTCGCTATTTGTTCCTGCAGAACTCGGGCGACGCCTCCTTTATCCACGTCACCACGAGGCAAATCCGAGCCATCGAACTTCACGAGACGTCCCTCATGCGAAAACTTCAAAATCTTCTTCGCAATAAAAGCTTTGGTCTCCGGGCAGTCCCTCAGTGAGTGCCCGTTCTCTGTGCACATGAAACACGTTATTGATGATCCAGAAGGCCTAGGAGGCCTCTTTGTTGACCTATCCGCCTCGATCGCGATCGTCAAACAGCCGATCTTATCGACAAGGTCGTCGATATTCGACTTAGACGAGTCCCCGGGCTCCTGCGCCTGGGGCTTAGCTTCCTGTTGGAGTTTTGTAGTAGGTTCTTCTTTCTTGACTTTCGACTCAAGTCTAACGCGACGTTTCTTAGACTTAGATCAACTACTATCCTTCTCGACATCCGAATCGGATATCGAGGACTCGTCGTCCGAATCCGAGGAACTCGTTACGCCCGTCTCGCTCGAGACCTCCGGGCTTTCGTCATCATCAACAACGCGGTAAAGATCTCGCTTAAGACGGGTTTTAACAGTACTAATGACCTCGTTCATAGGCGGGGGTTGCGTCAAGTCCGTCCACAGCTCAAGATTCATAAGGATGTTCGCGATGTTTTCACGGAAGGTACGAGGTTTTAATCCCCTCCAGAAGTAGTCGTGTTTATCGGTCTCAGATAAGGACCGGTGATCCTCAAGCGCTTTCGCGATAACTTTGAACTCGCGTATATATTCATCAAACTTTTGAACAGACGTTAAATTACGGCTTTTCCTAGCTAGTTTGATGAGGTGATCGAGTTTGTAATACGGTTTTTCCTCTTCAGACAGATAGTACTCGAGTAATCGAGCCTTAAATACCATCCAGTCGTCGCCCGAGTATTCATCGAGTGTCTCGATGAACCGCTCGGACTTAGTGTCACAATAACGAGTGATTTGGCGGACCATTTGGGCTGGTGTAAGGCCCGCCGCGGACGTACAAAACTCGTATTCCGCGAGGAAATGTAAGATCCGTTTCCCAGTAAACCTGGGGGTGTCTCTGGAACGAGGTCCAGGCATGCGAGTGAATGTCGGTGAAGACATTATTGAGACGTGAGAAATTGTTGTAAGTGTTGGTAATAGGGGTCCGAATTGAGATACTTGAGATCCCCTGTAAGGACCACCAATTTGTAAGCAGGATGGTTATTAATCCAATCCAACTACTGTCCACGATGTTGAGCCGGGGACGAAAGAGGGGATCACAGATCTAATCCGGATGTTCAGGTTCGAGTGGGGGAAGGTCTTTTGAACAGGGGAAATTGCAGTGAGCCAACAAAGCCCAAGCAATTAAGTGAGAATGTGTCTTTCAGTCAAATTACCACACCCTAAGAATCTCTTCTTGAGACCTTAGTCAAAGTGTAGTTAGAATTCGCTTTTTGTAGTGAGAAATCACCCAGGGACCAGCAGCTGTTCAAGGAGCTTCAAACTGGAGGGAGGGGGAGAACTAATGAATTTGTGTGCTAGCTGCACCTAATATACAATCCAGACTTCGACTCAATAGAAAGTGAAAAAGTCGGACTTAAGGGACACACAGTGAAAAAGAAATCAAGTTAAAATCTTCAAAACTGATGGAGATATTCCAATTTCAAGATAAAAGGGAGATTGACACATTACATGCTATTCCTCCTTCAAACCTGGACAAGTTCCCTTAAGGAAAAGTGGAATAGGTTGCCCTGAGGGTCTTCTCCATCGGACATAAGAGGGCCGGAAGTAATTCGCTATTTTGAATGGTGGAGCAAAGGGGGAGTCATGGGGAGGGAGTTGTCTTGTGAAAAATGGAGTTCGCGTCCGCTCGTTTTGCCCTTGGTACCGTTCGATGCGCATTTTTAACAGCTTTCAGGGCATGGTCGTTTCGAGTCGATCCGATCAAAACTGACGGATAAATTCGAAAAATACTCCTTCAGAGTATGAATCATGGCAAGATATTGTTACAGGGACCGCATTTTTGATCCGTTCGTTTCGTGTTTGGTACCGTTCGATAGGTACGATTCGTATCTTTCTGGGCGCGGTCGTTTCGAGTCGATCCGATCAAAAATGACGGAGAAATTCGAAAAATACTCCTTCAGAGTAGTGCAGCCCCTATCTGGATCATGTGATGGATCCGCGAGTCCAGAATTGGAACTAGGCCCGGTCCGCGTCGTTACATAATCACAATTCATCGCCCTTAAGGCAATAGGATGGCTTGGAAGAGCAGGCAAGTCATCCAGACTTGAAGAAAGATGGCAAGTTGAATTGCCTTGTCCAAAGAAAATGGACTTGAAGTAGGGCATAAACTGCCCCTTTTTGATGAGGACTGTTGAAGTCCGACGGATAGTCAATAAATTGACTGGTAGACATGGTAAAGGAATGAGGCGATATTATGGGTTGGAAAGGGGTAGGAATCCAATTGATTTCTTGAATAAACGAATGGCGATAAAATTAAATGAGCGCGGTGACATATAATTGATTCGTTCGTAGGGAAAATGGCCTCAGATGAGGATTTCTATGGTGTAGGGATTTATCCCTCCAACAGTGGATAGTCAATAAATTGACTGGTGGACATGGTAAAGGAATGAGGTGATATTATGGGTTGGAAAGGGTAGGAATCCAATTGATTTCATGAATAAACAAATGGCGATATAATTAAATGAGCGCAGTGACATATAATTGATTCGTTTGTAGGGAAAATGGGCCAAGGATGAGGATTCTATGGTGTAGGGATTTATCCCTCCAACACCGGGTAGTCACAACTGTCGACAACTGTCTCCTCTTGCCTCTTCATAACTTAAGTAATGTAAATTACCCGCTTATCGCTTTCTCATCACCTTTCTCTCAGTCCACTTGTATCTATTTCACTTGCTAGACAACACTTTGCACAACAACCTAAAGATGACTCCATTGGCTAGCTATCTCGCTTAAAGACGTCTATCCCATGACAAAGACGAGTCATCAGGCTCAGGCATGGGTAAGGATGACAGGTATAAAAGCACGAATGACCACTAACAACAAAAAATACCAGCTGACCATCATCTGGACGACTTCACATCAGCCAATCATCATCTGAATTTCCTCAGTACCCTTGCAATGTCCAACTCCACTGTGCTCAACCTCTCTGTGACTTTGGCTTCCAATTATACATTCCAATATGTCCCAACGCCCACTCCCTCACCTGTACCCCCTATGCAGCTAACCAAACTCAAGCTTGGGGAGGACATCTTCAGCTCTTCACCGAAGGAGAAAGATGAGATAGATGAGGTACAAAACCCAGCATCTACAGATTGGCATGCTGTTAACATCTCCCAGTGCTTTTGGCCTGATTCAGTCAACCCATCTTCGCATCAAATCGTAAAAATGTACAATAACGACGAACAGTCCAAACCTAGTCAACCTGTAGGCCTTAATACCCAGTTAATGATCGACCCACATCTCACGCTATACCATCAGATCCCTGACCCATGCACCAAATCTATCCAGTCTATTTTATCGGGCCCTGACTATCTTATATCCCAACAAGAGATCAAACAGGATCAAAATATAAAAAGGAACATAGAAGACCAACCGGTAGATGCTGAAGCTCAACATGCCATCAACTCGTGACTTCTGATGTCCACCCAGACCCGGATCCCTCTCAGATCGTTCATGCCAGGTACTACTATATCAGATCTGTTTGCATTGCGACAGGAAGCCGACTCAAATTGGAATCCCAAGGAAGAGACTGTGAATCAGGCTAGGTCCCCAACTGCTCAGCAATTACGTGATATATTCCACTCCTCCACTGACTCACTGACTTCAAACTCAACAAACTCTTCTCACCCATCATCCTGCCTCTCATCCCACTTATCATACTCCTCGAAACTTCCTCCACATGCTCCTCGCAACTTTTATAAGCGACCAATCAGTATCCCATGGCCCAGCAAAATGCAAACTTGTACCACGCATGGCCATTGTACAGACAGGCAATTGTGGATCGCAAGCACAATGCTGCACAGCGATTAGACAATGTTCAACGAGAGTATGAAGATAAGCATAACGAGGACGTAAAGCAGCATGCGGACCTTCTCAACCAATTAAGTCACATGGTCGCCAATCATAATATGCAAATCGATTCTCTCACACCACCTCTTGCACTTCTTTCATCTGCTCTACATCAACAAGAAGCCAACCTCAAAACAAGATCCAAAATACTTGATAATCACAACACCAAGTTAGCTCATGATGAGGAATGCATTGCTAACTGGTGCGACCATCTTCTCTATCCTTTGGCATATCATCATGTATTGCAGACTGACAGACTATCCTGCATTTTTATCCAGGCAGCTGATATCATACAACAACACCATCAACTAGATACGCCATCCTCAGCCTTTGCTCTCCATCATCGTATTGCTCCCATGATATCCCAGCTTGCATCATCTCTCCATGAAACGGATGAGTCCTTTCTGACAATTGTACCTGACAATCGAGCAGTCCTTTACTATACTAGACACATTCGCAATATACAATATGACCTCCAAGACAATGAATGGGCCAAATTCAAGAAAAACCCGGCTGCCCCCTATGAGCTTGCAGACCTCCCATCCAACCCAGCTACTGAAGACTCCAACGTCAATTCAAACAGGTGGATAGCCCAATGTCATGTACCTATTTACCTCTTTCTGTCCTTACAATAGCAAAACTCACGAATTCTACATCAGACCCAAAAAGTGCCAATGTCAACTAAACTCACAATCTCGCTCATGTCTCATATCCCACAATCTTGCTCATGTATTGTATCCTGTATCCTTGCTCCTCGCATCCTGTATCCTCGCTCCTCGCATCCCATATCCTCGCATCCCATATCCTCGCATCCCATATCCTCGCATCCCATATCCTCGCATCCCATATCCTCGCATCCCATATCCTCGCTCCCCGTATCCTCACTCCTCGTATCCTGTATCCTCGTATCTCATATCCCATACCCTTGTGCCTTGTCCCCATGTGTCTCTCACCAAGGATTCCTACTTCTCTTTTCTTCAAATACATCCTGTGCTTCATCCCAATGTCCCACTCCCCATATGTACTCAAGTTCCAATGTACCAAATATGTCGCCTGTTGGCCAAGGAAAACCTTTATTTTTCTCTAAGTTCTCTGTTTATTGTATGAGCTCACCTGAAAACTGCTGCTAGTAAAATCTAAAATCTTCTATTCCTCCCCTTTAAAAATGTGTTTGATTTCACCTAAGGTCTTTTGAACTTAGTCAAAAAAAAAAAAAAAAAATTTAACCAAAGACCAAAGTCAAAGACAAAACTCAACAAGTTATGGCCTGAACCAAGCCATAAAAAACCACACTAAAAATCAGAAACTACAAGTCTATAAACAGCAAAATCAAACCTGCAACTTAACAAATTAACAATTAATACACCAAATCCGAACCCGAACCTAGAGCCCTGGATTAGGAACATCTACAGTTTAAAAAGAAAAATGTTAGTTGCTTAAGTTGTAAAACCGGCACAAAAAGAACTGCTTTCGCTCTTTTTGTGTGGGTGTATCTACCGAGGGGGGGGAACTCACCTTATATAGTACTGCACACCTGCCGCAGTGGGTGTGTGGTATTCCTTTTTGTTTGGGGGGTTTTCATTTACCAGGTGGGTGTTCGTTTTGTGGGGTGCCACAGTGTGGGCATTGGGTCAGGTGTTTGCTCAGGGCTCATGTGGATGATGGGGAGACCTATCATAAAGTAATATGTTAGTTAAGAATAATAATAATAACGGCGCAAAAGAGCAGCTTTCGCTGCTCTTTTTGCGCTGCCGTAGGTATTGCAATCAAACGAAAAGTTACCTATGTTACCACACACCCGCTGTGGCGGGTGTGTGGTACTCATTCAGCGGATCATTGTTTGGTGGGTTATCATCTTGAAAACTGCCATTTGGCGTGTTCTCGTTCCGCGGATTGTTGTTTGGGGGGGTGTTCATTTGCTGGTTCCGGTTCAGGCAATGACCTAGGATAATGTCAGTTAAAAATTTAAAACCAACGCAAAAAGAGCAGCCGTTGCTGCTCTTTTTGCATGGATGTATGTAAAGGATAAATACTTACCTCATATGACCACACACCTGCCGCAGCGGGTATGTGGTCCTGCTTTCTGTCGTTCGATCCCTTGGTGGTTGTAGAACGACTTTCAATGCTGGCAAATGCCGATATCAAGACCGAGGAAAGTTGACTTCAACCAGGCACGTATTGATGCGTGGAATTCACCTGATTACAACGTTCCTATCTACGAGCCTGGTCAGGAGGACATTGTCCGCCAAGCTCGCGGTCGCAACCTCTTCTTCTCCACTAATGGAGAATCTCCTCGATTAATGCACTTTCGGCCATTTGTGAAGCCATGGGTGCTAATATCGATGAGGCTTCCAATGCCATTGGCATGGATTCACATGTGGGGCCCAAATTCCTGGGTGCCTCAGTAAACTTACTGTATGTTTTTTTTTTCTTTTTTCTTTTTTACTAATGTATTTATTATTCTAGGTCATCGCATCGCGCTCGATCGACAGACCCACATGAACCCCCCACCAGCACCCGCCAGAACCGACGATGATGATTACCGGGGCGAAATACGCGAGTGCGCACAGCCACGCGAGACCCCAATGATCGACTATCTGCCACCAATAAAACGAGGCCTCAAATACGGTGCCACACACCCGCTGAAGCGGGTGTGTGGCAATATTAGGTGAGTATTTTCTTCATGGGGTGTACCATGATGCCAAAAGAGCAGCACCAGCTGCTCTTTTGGCATTGCTTGTATTATTTTTTTTGCTAACGTATCCACTATTTTAGGCTCTTTCTCCCTCCCCGAAACCCCGCCCCAATCAAAGCAGAGACAATGCCTATGGCAAAATATGGAGTGCGCAGCCACCCAGACCCCAACCCCCGAGTATCAGCAAGCTATAACATGACGACAAATCAGATACAGCACCCACACACCCGCTTCGGCGGGTGTGTGGTGACATCAGGTATGTCTAATCCCACCGGTGCCAAAAGAGCAGCAGGAGCTGCTCTTTTGGCACCCCTCTGTTTTCTTTTTTTTACTCATATTATTTATCGTTGTTCTAGGTCCCTTCCCTAAGCGAAAACCCGCCCAACAACGACATGCACGAGCCCTCAACACAAAATTCGATGCGCAGCTGCCCAAGCCCCGAGTCTTGAACACGATGATGGACTTAATCTCATACCACACACCCACCGCGGCGGGTGTGTGGTAATAGTTGTAAGTTCAACGGTGCCCAAAGAGCAGCAGTAGCTGCTCTTTGGGCACTACTTCTGTTTTTTCTAAAACTAATGTATTCTTAATCATTCTAGGTGTCCTCTCGATCTATGAAACCCCACGACAAGAACAGAGCCAAGGTCCAAGGCGAAACACGGACCTGCGCAGCCACCTGCAACCCGATATGAACACCCGATCAAAACCCGCGCGAATGCCACCCTATCCTTGGAGCCACACATCCTGTTGCCCCTCCTTGCATGAAAACTCACCTGATGAGAACATGGCCAAGGCCCCCACGTGAAATCTGACTTATATTGTATATAATTATAATAAATAAATAAATAAATGTTAAATAATCTTCTGGCCCTCTTACTATGGGCCATATACAGAATAGGATGAGGATATTGTCCCGTGGGTTTCCCGTGGGTTCTCCTCGGGTTTTTCAACCCCGTCATGTATCCCGTGGCTTCTACCCCTGTGAGTCACGGGGGCGGGTTTTCAACCCCGTGGGGTGGGATGTCCTAAATTCCCCCGCGGGGACCCTGTGCAATAGCCTAGATTTCACCATCATCCCATCTGATGGAACCACTCATCTAAGAGTGACCATCTCTTTGCTCTCCCCATTGTCATTTATCACAATGGTCTCAATCCCCCTCCTTTTGGACAACCCCATCTTGGCACTTGTCAATTGCAGTGCCTCAGAGAACTTCATCAATGCATTGCAAGTACAGAATTCATGTGCTGCACCACATCATTGATTGGTGACACCACACCCTTTGGAATTATTCAATGGATCAATTGCAAACAACCTTGAGTGTATAGTTACACTCCCAGTTACTTTCATGAACTCATTGCAACAAAGTATCAAGTTCATCAAATTGCAACTCCACTCCTTGACTCCTGTCATACTAGGACTCCCCTGGTTGTGACAAGTCAATCCACAAATCTCATGGGCTGAAATGTGAATTGAGCACATGGCACACCACTTGGACCTCATAACAACACCATTGAGCATTGACACCATTGCAACAACTACCTCAACCCCAGAAATGACAATGAAGAGCCCACCAACTCACAGCATCACAATTGAAGTCTATGAAGCTGAAGACTTCATTCAAGAAGCCAGTGATGAGGGCACAACACTCTTTGCATGCATCATCACCAATCCAACCCACACACAAACCACATCAGTGGTTCATGACACCCCCTCCACCTCTGCATTACCCAAATCAATCCCCATTGAGGAATGCCAAGACCTCACACAATGACTCCCTCCAGAATACCATGAATTCCACAACATCTTCACTGGCACAGCAGTGTAAGCAGGATGGTTTATAACCAATCCAGCTACTGTCCATGATGTTGAGCCAGGGACAAAGGAGGGAATCACAGAACTAATCCAGATGTTCAGGTCTGAGTGGGGGAAGGTCTTTTGAACAGGGGGAATTGCAGTGAGCCAACAATGCCCAAGCAATTAAGTGAGAATGTGTGTTTCTGTCAGATTACCACACCTTAAGAATCCCTTCTTGAGACCTTAGTCAAAGTGTAGTTAGAATTCACTTTTTGTAGTGAGAAATCTGTCGGAAATCAAGAGTCACATGTATAGCTTAGTCATTTCCCCTTTTGGGTAGCCTCCTCTTTTTTTGGCAACCACTATATAGTTGCAGTATTCCCCGATGGCTTTCCTCAGTCCTCTTATATGAGACTGAGGTAAGCTGACCCCCATTAGTATTCTACCTGTGGTCTAATACTTATCCTGTATATAGCCTATTCTCCTAGTCTTCTGATAGGTTATGGGCCCATGGCTCTAACTACTTCCAGTGGAAACTCTGCAGACCCAACTGGCCATCTATTTGCCTTGATCCCCAAACTCACCAATGATGGTGGAAATTTTATGCTGTGGAAATATCGCATGAGAGAAATCCTTGAAGCGCACAACCTTCTTGATTATGTCACTGGTGACAATTACAAGATGGAACCCAGCAGGGGTACTGAGAGCCACACAGCTTGGGTAGCCAGGAACCGGGAAGCATGTCAGTAAATTACCCTCACCTTAGAGGATGACCCTCTTATGGGAGTAATGCATCTTAGTGACACAAAAGCCATTTGGATGGCTCTCTGTACATGCTATGAAGGGACTGGTGTACAAGCTATCTTGTATTTGATGGGCAAAATCTGGTGTGAGCAATTCAATGATTCCTCTGATCTTGAAACACAAATTAACGAGCTGTGTGCCCATGCCCTCAAGCTTGCCAACCTCGGATTTGGTCTTCCTGATAACATACTTGCCATTGCCATCCTCCTCTCTCTTCCTCCCTCCTACAGCACCCTCCAAACCTCCATTGGTGTAACCGCTGATGACAAAATTGACTCACATAAAGTTGTCACCCTCATCTTGGCTGAACAGCAGTGTCACTGAGAGACCAGCAAAGCAGCATTTCGGGCCCATGTGGTTAAATCCCAAAATGGAAAGGACAATAAGGATGGAAAGAAAGGAAAGGGATGCACCAACTGTTGGTGTAATAAAGCATTATACATTGGATGAGTAGATCATCATAAACTGAGAGTAATTGGACATGTAGTAAGAGAAGTGCGCAGAAAGTATAGGAGGGGCAGCAGGAGGGTAGGAGACGGGAAGGAGTAGATGGAGGCACATGATAGGCATGACTCGAAGGAGTGCGGACGTGTGAGTTCCAGAAGAACATAGAGGGGGATGCACTTCATAGTGCATCCTTAGTTCAACCAACTCGAAGATCCTACCTAGCCTGGCTAGGTAGTAATACCACTTCCCGTTTGGCCTGGCCTTATGTGGAAGTGGAGTGGTTGGGTGGCAGGAAGAAGGCAGAGGATTACCTAAAACAGCAAGTGTTGGCAGTCTAACCGATAGTGAGTACTCACTGCTCAGTTCTTGTATTCTCGCATTCCTATGAATGATGTGTTACTTTGACTCACTTCGGGAGTAAAAACAACATAGAATTTGATGGGAGCAGCCGCGGGCTTGCTGTGGCAGCTCCCTAACACTACGCAACGTATGTACAATACTATTACATAATCACTATACTACAGTCAGAGAAATGGCCACACCATCAAGAAGTGTTACTCAAAAGGTGGTGGAATGGAAGGCCAAGGCCCTCCAAAGTGGGAGGAGAAAAAGGATGAAAAGGCAAAAGTTGTGAATGAGACCAGTACTTCAAATACCAGATCCAACTCTTTGAAACCAATTGAGCTCTTCATGGCAACTGTCAGTGATGAAAGTGACTCTGCTGCTGATGAGCATATTGAATTACATGTCACCAATAAGCTCACATCCCCAAAGCACCTCCAAACCTGGATTCTGGATTCTGGAGCTTCCACCCACATGTCCTCACAGTGTGACTGGTTCACCACCTACCAAGAGATCCACCCTCTGTGATGTGTATGGCTCAGTGATCATCAGTATATTGAAGCAGTGGGCGAGGGTTGCATAATGGTCAATATGCATGTTGGGACAAAGGACCCCATACCTGTGGCTTTCCACTCAGTCCTATATGTCCCTGACCTCAATGGAAACTTACTCTCTGTGCAACAGCTTGGCCACTCTGGTCACTCAATACAATTTACTGGGAGTGAGTGTACAATCCAAAACTCAAAAAATGAGGTTGTCGGTCATGCCTCAATTGATGGCAATCTCTATATGCTGCAAGTCTCTGTTCACACACAAGAGTCAGCCCATATTAGTACCGTTAATCCCTCCAATGAGTTCGGACTCATGATTGGAATGACCTCACCTCACACATCTATGGAAACTTGGCACTGATGGCTCGGCCACATGCACTATGACTCTGTCTGTCATATGGTCAATAAAAACCTCATCAAAGGCATGGAAATCCAATCTGGAATGAAGGACCCATTGTCAGTGTGTAAGCCCTGTGTCGAAGGAAAGCATGCATGCACCCCCATTCCTAAAGAGACCTCAACATGCACTGACATGTTACTTGGCCATGTATTTTCTGATGTCTGGGGTCTGGCACCTGTTGCTACACCTTCAAATCAGCACTACTACACTCTATTTATTGATGATAAATCACACCGGATTAGTGTTGTGCTCTTAAAGAAAAAGAGTGACACCTTTGCTGAGTATAAATCCTTTGTTTCTCATGCCAAGACAGAGACTGGCATACAGGTTAAGGCCCTGTGGACCAATGGTGGAGGGGAATATGGGTTGAATGAGTTCTCAGCCTATCTCAAAGAGAAAGGGCACAGGCATGAGATTACCAATCCCAATACTCCCCCTGAAAATGGTGTATCTGAATGTGTGAATGGATACTTAATGGGCCATGCCTGGTCCATGCTCCATGATGCCAGACTTCCGAAAGCTCTCTGGGGTCATGCTGTCCAACACACAGTCTACATTCATAATGTTACCCTGTCTAAAGCCTTACCTGGGAATATCACCCCCCATGAGGCATACTTTGGTCAAAAACCCGACATTTCACTCCTTCAAGTCTTCAGCTGTAAAGCCTATGTTCAAGTCCCTGCCAAATACTGTGATAAATTAAATGCTCGTAGCATTGAGTGCATCTATCTTGGCTATTTGGAAAATAAAAAAGCCTACTGAGTATATGACTGTGAATCCAAGTGCTTTTATGAGTCTCGCAATGTAATATTTGATGAAGGAACAGGGACAACAGAACATATTGAGCTTGAAGTCAGTTCAATGGTCAAAAGGGGGGAGGCTGATGGGCAAGGAGAAGTTGGAATGTGAGAGAACTCACAATCTCAACTACCAAGCGAAATGCCCAGTGTTCAACCACTGCCTGACAACTCAACAATCTTATGCTGTTCAGCCTGAACAATTGTTAAACCCATGTGCGATGATGAAAATCCCAAACTTTCACTTACTTCCTACACCTGATCCAAACCTTTGCCAGTACCAGAAAACCCAACTATGGATTCAGTGGGTGATGATCATGTGAAACTTGCTATGCTGCATGAGCCCTCTAGCTATAAACAGGCAATGGCCTTGCCAGAAGCCCTGCAGTGGCTTGAAGCTTGCATGTATGAAATAAACATGCTTACAAAGACAAACATGTTCAAGTGGGTAGAAAGGCCACCACCAGAACAGCAAGTGGTGGGAAGTTGCTGGGTCTTCAAGGTCAAATGGACTTTGAGTGGTGAAATCAAAAAATTCCATGCTCAGGTACACCTTGGTCAGCTGAGTGGATAGGCCTTAATAGGTGGGACAAATGCCTCATCTAGTCAGCCTAAGAGGCCTATTTTTTCTTTGATGTCAATTGACAATCCTTGGATGTCAAATTGACATCTTGCCATCTTTCTGGAGCAGAATCAAACACTGAGTGGAACCATATGGATATATTTGGTTGGGGCCCTAGGGGGGTATTGGGATAGGTCCTGGAATGCCCAGGAACACCCCCAAATGGGTCAGCAGGCTATGCAGGCTTATCAGCAATAATCACAATTATTTATTATTATTTACTTAGGATTCTTATGTCCATAGCATGTTATTATTACTCTACTACTATACATGTATTTATCCCCTGCTGTGTTTTCACTCAGCATGGTAGTAAACAAAAAAAATTGAAGGCAATGCCAAAAGAGCAGCTGGTGTGGAAGATAAAAACATCCAGTATCAGAAAATGCAAATATTGATTGATCCCAGCCATTGAAATGATCATGTGACCTATTACGAAATTAATTACGGCTATGCATGAAAACAGAGTTCATTCAATTACTCCATCAGTTTTGATCAGAGAGGTACACCCATATAACTCTTGGAAGCCACAATTCACACCTTTCTAATGGTACCAAACACAGGTCGAACGGACCAAAAATGCACTCTCCAGACCAATATTACTGTCAAAATCTGGAATTTCCAGTAAAAAACAAATTCCTCCGTCAGTTCACATCCAATCCTCTCGGAATAACCTTTCCTAGAAAGATATAAAAAATCCGCATCCAACGGTACTGAGCACGCGAAGAACAGATCAAAACTGAGCTCTATAGAACAATATTATTATCAGAATCAACACCCATCAGTATTTTACAAATCTCTCTGTCAGTTTGCATCTGATCTGCTTGGAACCACTGCGCCCAGAAGGCTGTTAAAAATACGCATCAAATGATACCAAGAATGTGTATTACGGATGCAAACTGTAGTTTCTACATCGAATCCCATCCCATGCACTTGTCCCCATTATCAACCAGCAACAAAAACATCTTAACCACTGGACTACAAACAAATTAATCTCCAAGAACTTGGGAATATCCTTTGATTTTATCTCCCATTGCCACAAATAACTTCTAGAACTTCACAGATAAGAAAGATAACACCTCCTTGACTACCCTTTTGTTCTGTTTATGAATGACTCACCTTCCTTGCAACCACTTTATGAATGACTCACCTATCATGCAACCACCTTATGAATGATTCACCCTCCTTGACAACCCTATTGTTCTCACACATGACTCACCTAGGAGTGAGTCATATTCTTCAAACACAGCCACCTTCAGAAAGGTATAAAAGCTGGTAAATTTTCCTGTATCCCCCCATCTCCTCACTACTGGAATATACTACTGTCTACAAAATCTGCTTGCATCTGAAGAGAGTACTGATCTAAAGCCATCTGGAGCTGAGTCATATACAAGGTTGTTAAAGACTAAGTCACTGGGAAGCCCTCTGCACAAAATACTAAGCCAAGGATAGTTGCAGGACCTAAGGTTAGAGTTGCTGGACATCCAAGGAAAGGTGAGTAATAACAAAATCAAGTCAGAAGAAGAAAGAAATACATTGACACACTAAATCAAGCTTAACCAGTCTAGAACCACTTTAGAATCCGCATTTTGACCAGGAGGACACAAATAGGTACACACAAAGAGCAGTAAACAGTTCAATACAACACGTATAAGCCTTTCACAAGCATCCCATGATATATCATTGACTATAGCTAGTCCATACCATAATATTACTAAATACCACACACAACTGGTTAGAGAGTGATCAACCATCAGAGCGAACCAGCCCATTGAATAAAAACAGAAATACAGTCTCCCATCTACACACTGGCTGAACCAGAGTTTGATTTGACAGTCATTGGAGCTCCCAATCCTTCTTCTATAACGGATGCAAACTGCTGCTTCTGCATCGAATCTCATTCCATGCACTTGTCCCCATTCTCAATCAGCAACAAAACACCTTAACCATTGGACTATGCTCAAATTAATCTCCAGAACCTGGAGATATCCCTTCATTCGCCTCCCAGAATGCTCCACATGGTCAGTGACATCATGCTCCAACTACTCCACAAGCCCAGCAAACTAGTGACATCATTTCCTTTATGAATGACATCACTATGACATCACACTCTATGGATGACTCAGCTATGACTACATTATGACATCATTTCTTTATTACTCTTTTGTTCTACTCCACTATGATCTCATAGCTTTATTACTCTTTTGTTCTCGCTCCATGCACAGCCACCTTCAGATAGGTATATAAGCTAGCAGATTTTCTTGTTCCCCCCCCAGATCCTCACTCTGGAAATCAACCACTGTCTACTACTGTCTACAATTCTGCTTATAATCTAAAGAACTGTCTATCTGAAGCCATCTGGAGCTAAGTCATCTTCAAGGTTGTTGAGACCAAGCTACTGGAAGCCATCTATGCGAAATACTGAAGCCAAGGATAGTTGCAGAACCTAAGGTTAGAGTTGCTGGACATCCAAGGAAAAAGTAAGCATAACAAAATACAAGTCAGGAAAGAAGATTGAAGCATACTAACCAAACTAACCAAGCACTGACCATTCTATAGCCCACAGATATCCGCATTTTGACTAGGAGGACATAAACAAGGACACACAAACATCAGTAAATGAACAAACACAACATGAACATGTATAAGCCTTTCCACAAGCATCCCAGATGTATAAGCCTTTCCATAAGCATCCTCCACATATAAGCCTTTCTATAAGCATTCCATACAATGTATAAGCCTTCCTATAAGCATCTACAATATATCATTGACTATTGCTAGTCCATATCACATTCCATTCTCCAATAAAACACATACATATCTTGCAGAGAGTGATCAACCATTGAAGCAAACCAACCCATTTGAATAAACAGAAACACAGTCTCCTATCTACAGACTGGCTGAACCCGATTTTTATTTGACAGTCATTGGAGCTCCCAACCCTTCTTCTATGCCATGTGACTTGTGTTTGGTACCATTCAAAAGGTGTGAATCATGGCTTTCCAAGTGTTATATGGGCATGCCTCTCCAATCAAAACTGACAGAGTAATCAAATGAATTCTGTTCTCATGCATAGCTGTAATTAATTTTATAATAGGTCACATGATCATTCCTTAGGCTGGGATCACTGGATATTCGCATTTTCTGATACTGGATGTTTTTATCTTCCACACCATGAGGGATGATGACATGGGAGCTGCAAGGGATAACAATGTGGGGGCCATGAGGGGCAATGATGAAGGTGTGGGAATCATGACAGGCAACTCTAGGGGTGATTCATGTGAAGTGGATGATCCAGGGGATGTAGGGGACATGGGGGACACAAGAGGAGAGGGAAAAGCAAGTGGTGGAGAAAGAGATGGTGATGGGTGCAAAGAAGAAGAGGTTGCAAATTCCAGAATATCATTGGGACTTTCACAGTTTAGCCACCAACAGAAGCCTGGGTCCAGATTTGCATTGGGCCCCCCCACATCAGAGCACAAGTCAAGATTGTCAGCACAGATCCCATGAAGCAGGCAATAGCCACTGCAGTTGTGCCTTGACCCCAGTAGCCCTGGCACTGCACACAACATGCTGTTTGTTGCTGGAACTGTAGAGATGTTGCAACAGGTAAGACTGGCCTGGGGGGCAAGATAAGTTGGGACACACCAAGCCTCAAGGTGAAGCACTCATGACCTCCAGTGGAATTTCCAAACACAGTGGGATAGTTGAATTGCATCTTTCCAACATACAGATGACACAGCATTGATGACAAGGGAGCTGCAATGATCTCCATTTGAGGCAGAGTTGGAAGGTTATTGACATGGTACCATTGACCCCAGTGTTTCATTACCAAGCAGTGGAATAAGACAGTTTTCAGGCCATCAGGTTGAAGACCAAAGTCTGGAAAGCACACACAAAGTGGACCCTTGCAGAATTTGGTCTGCACTGCATCAATGAGGTCTTGGATTGATGTATTGATGCTCATCCTGGGGAAGTCAACAGTACAATTCAGGGCAGCAAGCCTGAAACTGTGGTGTCCAGCCATTGTGGCCAATACCATGTATGATTTTGCAGCAACCTGCCCTTGGACTAAGTCATGCATGGCATCTTCTAGGTCATTCTAGTTGTGGTGGTAAAGAGCTCTATAAATCAAGGAACCCTTCCCCTTATTGACACTCACCATAGTGCTGTGCAATTTGACCCTCAAATTGAGGTATAGGGGCTCAGGCACACTGACAACTTGAGCAGTTGGACCAAGGCCCGGAGTTTTTTGAGTCCCAGAACAAGGCCTGGGCCTAGGAATTGGGTGGTGACCTCCATGATCCAAAGAGGCTCAATGTCTCTGAGCTGAGGAAATCTGCTGTTGATTGGCAACATGCATAGGGTAATTGGATGAATCTAAGCCCCAGAGTCCCCCACTAGCAGTGCTCAAAGCAGGGAAACCTGGGTAAAGAGCCACTGGTGGAGGATGCACCCTTGCTGGGTGCACCAGTTGAGATCTGGATGAACCTTCTATGGGGATATTCAAGCCATAAGTTGGTAGAACCAAATGAGAGAATAATAGGACCACTTGCCTGACACAGCTGTGGCCATGGACTGGAACTCTGTCAAGTTGGTTGAAGGTGCTGGCTGATAAATAGGTGAGGGAGAAGAATTGAGAATAGGATTAGGATTTGATGAAGGAGTGTGAGAGATTCCACTCTGTATGATGGGAAGGGAATTAAGAGGAGTAGGTGGCAACAAAGGAGTATGAGTGCTATGGGGAGAACTGTGAACTGTGAAGCCATGTTCAGATGAGATGCCAAGCATGCAGCAGCTCCTCTTCAGAGGACACCCTACTCATTGTATATGCTGGCAATAGCAGGAGAACGCCCATCTTATATACAGCTGCTCAGCCATTGCCAGTGATTTCCAATGGGGTTGGAGGCAGAGCCACCACCCCCACAAGTGCCTGCCTATATAGGATGCACTTCAGCAGATGTTGTATGAGTGTCAATCTAGCTAGATTAGGAGGAGAATCTTGCACAACTGTGGGTTTTTGAAATATGGGACCAGTGCCATTATAAGTTTTTGCCTTAAGTTGCACTCTCTATTTTGGCCTAGGGCCTTGGTGTTGAGTGAAGTGGAACTTGCCAGCCATTTAATTTTTTAGTGGCATTTCAGATGGAAAGTTTGGCACTCTACCTATATTTGGGGTTTTGTCATTGTGCTCTTTCTTTTTTGCCACTTTGACAAATCAGCCCATGAATTTGGCATTTTGACATCTCCATCTGCATTTCCACCTTTTGGTCCTTCAACAACAACCTGAAATGACTAGAAGCAAATCAATGCATTGTAAAACCAAAGAAACAGGATGTACAGCACCATTTCACCCTTGCATAAGGGGAAGATGTGGGTGGCCTTGCCATCCAACCATCCTGTGATGACACAATTGTTGCCATCACATTTGATGATGTCTTTGTGGAAATCAGAGCAATGTGGCATTTTAGCAGTGGTGGTGATGTGTCCATTGAAAATGCTGGGATCAATGAGATGGCAGATGGTTCCTAGGAATTGGTTGAGATTCAGCAGAAGGCAGAGCTTGAACAAGGAATTTTACCATTGGGAAGGTAATAGTAATGCTCAGCAAGTGGGTCATCCAAACTAAAGTTGTAATCAACAAGGTTTCCCTCTTTATCAGTGCAGAGGTCACCTTTTGCCCCACATATGGCAAACATGACATATCTCAGCCACTTAAGAGGGCAGTGAGACAGCCACTGAGCTTTGGAGTGTGGGATGGAAAGAGCCATGATCCACTCCTGAGTTGAAGGAGAAGGTAGGTAAATCTTAATGCTGGGCTTTGTTGCAGGCTGGGAAGAGGGTCTGGCATAGACTTGTGGGCAGTCCTCAATGCAGTCAAGGGGCTGGGTATTTCTGGGAAGCCAATCATCCAGCATAGGCAGGTAGTGCTAATACAAACTGGTGGGGGCTGGCTATGTGGCAATGACCTTGGGTGTGCTGCAGAAGCCTGGGCATTGTGAGTATGAAGAATCAGCATTTGTGCAAAGGTGTTATACTGGTGCATCAGGAAAATCATTTACTGTCTGAAGATGGGATATATCTCTGAAGACTCTGAAGCTGTAGAAGAGGGTGTAGTTAGAATAGGGTGAAGAGAACAATGACTCAAATGTCCCACAACTGAGATTCAAACTCTGCACACAGACCTCCAGAGGCACATATATACCTCAAGGTTGTTTCAACAACATTCCCCCCCATACATATTGCCCAGTGCTTATGTATATAGGAGCTTATGTAACATCTCTCTATATGGTAGCTTAGCTAGCATTTTCTATATGCAGCTTATGTAATATAATGATTATGTAATGTTACCATATATGGTAGCTTATGTCACATATCCACATATGAAATATGGCAGCTCATGTAATTCATCTTCCAGTACTTCCAGTACTTCAGAAGGCTGGAAGAAGGCCTCTTCACAGACTCTGAAGAAGGGACTTAGTGTTAGGCCCTTCCTGCCTTCAGAGTCTTCAAAGTGGCTTTTAATTTTCCTGATGTAGTGCATGTACAAGAAATGAAAGATGGAATATCATTTTAATCTATCTAGGCAGTCACCTTTTCCTTTCTCCTTTTTAGGAAGTGGGGAGGGATGTCTTGGGGCTACAGGAGGGAGGTATGGTTTATTTGTAAATATGTGAAGGGTGGGGGACACACCTGTCTCCACCTAATGCACCCTCAAAACAGTACCTCTGGGGTGATTTGAGTTTGCATCTGGAAACCACCTAAGAGGTGTTCTCAGTATAGGTGTGTCTAAGACATGCCTGAGGAGTATTTTTAGGGAATTTTTTCCAAGTTCACTATATAGACATGTCTAAAAGAGCCTGCCACAGGTGCCACCTGGGAGGGTTTGTTCACCAGCTGGAGAGTGTTACAGGTCTAATTTAGGCAGGTCTAATATGATATTTTCTGGAACCTTAGAGATGTCTATCATCTGTACTGTGTGTCTACTGGTGTCTAAATCAAACATTTTGAGCCCAAGGCCCCCAGTGGCAGTACAAATAGGTGTCTAATGATGTCTACTAGTGTCTAAATCAAACATTTTCCTAGGGTCCCTGCTTGGACTGGTGGGGGTCTAATGGTGTCTAGATCAATAATCATGGTACTATTGCAGATGCATGTCTACTAGTGTCTAAATTGAAACAAAAGCATCTGCTCAGGGGACATCATTAGGTGGTGTCTCATGGAGTCCAATGTCTAAGTCAGCACTTGTGGATGCATGCCTACTGGTGTCTAAATCAAACATTTTGGCACCAAAGCACCTGCTCAAGTGGTATTACTAAGAGGTGTCTAATGATATCTAGACCCCTAAATTGTGGGACTCTTGTGGATGCCTGCCTAGTAATGTCTAAATCAAACTTTTTGACATAAGGGCACCTACTCAGGTGACATCATTAGGTGGTGTCTAATGGTGTCTAAGTCAAACATTTTGCCATAATGGCACCTGCTCAGGTGGCAGTACTAAGAGATGTCTAATGGTGTCTACCAGTGTCCAAATCAAAACAAAGGCAATTGCTTGGATGACATCATTAGGTGTTTCAAGGAGTCTAATGCTGTCTAAAATAGTTGTGGTTGCTCCTGTGGATCTGTCTACTACCAATCTCTGACCCAAAGGTGCTTGTTCAGGTGCCCTAGGTAGGGTCCAAATGGTCTCTAGATGAATAACTCAGGTGCTGCCAGAGTGTTTGTGAGAAAATCATGGAACACAGATTCAGTCTAACCATTGGCACCCCCTCCCCCCCTTTCTCATTGGGGAGTTTCTATTAGGGTACCAGCATCAGGGAAATCAAAAGCCACTTCAAAGACTCTGAAGGCAGGAACCTAACAGCAAGTCCCTTCTTCAGAGTCTGTGAAGAGGCCTTCTTTCAGCCTTCTGAAGTACTGGAAGTACTGGAAGATGAATTACATAAGCTGCCATATATGGTAATATTACATAATCATTATATTGAAAATATTACACAATCATTATATTGGAGATATTACATAATCATTTCATTTTAAATATTACATAATCATTATGCTACCTAAGCTACCATATAGAGAGATGTTACATAAGTTCCTATATACATAGGCACCAGGCAATATGTATGGGGGAATTTTGTTGAAATAACCTTGAGGTATATATGTGCCTCTGGAGGTCTGTGTGCAAAGTTTGAATCTTGGTTGTGGGATGTTTGAGTCATTTTTCTCTTCAGCCTATTCTAACTACACCCTCTTCTACAGCTTTAGAGTCTTCAGAGAGTAAATGATTTTCCTGATGAGGGGGGAATTAATCCACAACCCAGCATTTCAATAGGGGCTCCCTCATATGATCCTTTACAGTATCATGCATAGACATGCCTAGATATTCTCAAACTGATCTAAATATGTGTCTATGCATGTCTAGGCATGTGGACACAAAATCCCTCAATACAACAGAGGAACTCATCAATAAGAGCATTGTGGTGCAGAACATACCAGTGAGTATGTGTCTAGGCGCATACAATATAGGTCTAGACATGCTTAGATGTGTCTAGATATGCCATGTCTAGACATAGCATGTCTACACAAGTCTAGGCATGTCTGGACAAGTCTAGGCATGTCTAGACATGTCTAGACACATCCTGGACACATCCTAGACATACCTAGACATGCCTAGACACACCTGGACACACCGAGACATGCCTAGACATGCCTAGACATGCCTAGACCAGACACATCTATTAGTTATGTAGACAATGAAAAGAATGAATACATGTCACCATTGAATACATCTCCCTTCAAATCTTGCTACTTAGATATGGCACAATAATGCAGGCACAAGTTGGATGAGACACAGGTGCAGACACTAATCCAAGAGGCATCAGGCACTTAGCTCTTCAGCAAGAGGGGAGGAAGGTGCCACTGCCCTCTTCATGTGTTTGATCTGATGTGCATCTGAGTCAGAGAGCTCCTCACCAGGAGGGGGATTGTCTTTCCTCTTGTGTGCCTTCCCTGACACAGCAAGGGCACACCTTGGGTTTTCAGCTGGATTGACCATCTCTGCATCACATTTAGGACTGGTCCAGAGCTGACCTTTGCATCATGCTGAGTCATGTGCTGATCCCATTTGGCATGAACCCTCATTTCCACACCTTTACCAAAGACAGACTCCCATGGTGAACACTCATGAACCCAGCAGACAACAGTACCATCACATAACTCAACCAGTGGGAGACCCCCAAGGTTTGCAAGGGAAGGTTCACACCCTCCTTGACAAGCTTATCAGCTATGTGCTTGTATTAGTAGTTAGCTCAGAGCTGCATCACAAATACTGTACACATACCAGCCCAAGGGACATTGCAAGGTGGAGTGTCAGAATCAATGGTTTGGAGCAGACTTTTCAATTCTCTCAAAGAGAGAGTTCAATTAGTTGCCACATTAGACAGGGGCCAAGTGTCATTTGGATAGTCCACAATACACCAATGCCAGGCATAGAGTTGATTGAGGAGATGTGGATACTGTTGTCCAATCCAGCTAGTTCGAAAGGCGGCAATACCTTTACAAATCTCGGCAAGAGTATCGCACCAGCAAGCTCTCCATCGTGACTAAATGCCCGCCGTCGTCCCCACCACCTCTGCTGCAAGTTTTCTATTCTTGCAGTCTATTCCTTCCTGTGTCTGTCGATGTTCCCAGATTGACTCTGTGATCGCCTAGTCTGGGGCCGAAGTGGCCCAGCAGCGGAGGCTGATATATCAAAGCCCATGGGGGAACGCTCATTCTGACTCTTCATCGTCCTTGTGGGCGTGCAGTTAGGTCGTCATCACCCTCGATCCACGCCTGCCCACACAGCCACTGTCAAGTCCGTATATTTTGGCTCTCTGGCCATCAGATCAAATCCGAAATTACCCGTCTGGGGTTCATAAGATATGGATGCAGTGATACCGGGAATGCCATTGAGAACTGCAGTCCAGGCGTAATATTAACACCAACACCGAAGCCAAGCTGATGGATCATGCAATGGATGCACCAATTTTCCGTACCAGTCACAGATGTTTTCAACCAGATCATTCGCGATGAAACGAGCGTGGGCCGTCTTTGTGGTAAAATCCTCCCTTTCTCCACGCCAAACCGCACTCTTATATCCCACCACACAAGTGTCAACGAAACGCGTACATCCCGAATACTGATCTCGCTCGCGAAAAACGGGGATGCAAGTTACGACCAATTCAACTGCAATGGTGTCCTGTACAACAGGCCGAAATGAATGCACCAAATTCTCATCTCCCGTTCTCCCCAGGCACCTCATCATATCATCTGCTGCTGGCCAATTTCGCCGCCTCGTACGCCTCGCTTCCTATCTTCCCAGGTCTAAACGCTACTGCGATCGGCTGCCGCTGATTCGCGGCACCCCAAGACGCTCACAGCGCCTTGATCTCATACTCAATGAACAATTGCGGCCGTAAGTCATGATCTTCAGCATTTTTGCGTCATCCGAGTACACGCATCATCGTATCATCTCCTCAGTTGCAGCTGTGCGCAATCGGCTTGGACTGTGGTAGTCGATCAATCTACACATCACATAACTTGAGTTCCTCATTGTATGTCACTCCATTTACCTCCAATATTCCATCACTCCGTAAATTCGCATCACGCACAGACGATCTCGGTATGGAATCCGCCAGGCAATTGAACCATACCTGAAGATAAAGGACCTCTTGGTCCTCGGGTCCTCGCCCCACCTATTTTCTACCTCCCTATATCAGTTTGCGTACTGCATGGTCAGCTTGTGCTTCAAAGTTCCCTTTAATGCGAGGTGCTTCTATTCCCAACAGAACTCCATCCGGGCCCCCACTCATTTTCTCTTCGGTCTTCATCAGGTACGATCGCGCGGGGGATTCTTTCATCTTCTGGCTCTACAACTTCATGGGTATGCCGCAACTTGCTTCTCCACCGAGGCAATGATCACGCTCATCACGGACAAACGTATATGAGGGGGGGCTTTTTACTTCCTCATCCC
>MU129009.1:186570-215196 GCA_014904985.1 Hydnum rufescens UP504 | reverse complement strand
TGCGTCATCAGGTTTCTGAATTCTTTCGAGCGTAGACACTACACCTGAGAATTCGATTAGTGCGAACAATCGTCGCAAGGAGTGCAAAATGTGCCGGATGGTTTGGATCGTTAAAATTCCAGACGACACTGACATACTCAATCGATGTTGAGATCGTTGTTCCAAGAGTATCTCTATGAGCAACTGTGAAGAGCCGGCCTCCAAAATCCGGTTGCTCTGAATCAGCAGCACCCTGGCCCGACGTTGTCTGGGTTTTCGGACCGGTGGCCTTCACCCGGACTCTGATGATACAGTTGATAGTGAGGCTGATTAATTTCTCGATGGTGTCTTTGTACTCGATTGTCTCTGGAAATCAGAGTCTATTAAGTTAAGTGTGAGAATGAACATCGTCCAACCAATAGTACTGGGAACCTCGATCTACCTATGTTTATGCCTGGTACCGCGTTGAAGCGGTTTGTCGTAGGTAACTTTGACGGCCTGCGTAGCAGTCTCTTTGGCTCGACACTCCCATTCGGTTGTGTTCGTGCCCAGGGACCGTACGAGAACACTACTTAATGAATGTGGCAATAATCGGGGCTTGGGGGATGCAGAATGATACGTCGCCAACAGTCGGCGTAGAGACGCCAGTTTCGAGAACTGATCAACATACTCTCGTTGGCGTTGTCCTGGAGTATTTCATCTTCTCGCTATAAAACTCGACCTCTAGCAACGGGAATCCCGCAGTACAACCTAGAACCGTCGTGGGAAATGGCACTTTCATAAGTGTACACTGGAGAAAAGGTGATATTACACGCACCAAATAGCATGTAGCCTGTCTTTGAGCTCCGTTTCCGCGCTCCTCCTCTTGATGAACTCTTAGACCGTTCGAAGATTCTCAATAGTTCCACTAACAAAACCTTGTGAATCGTCTAGAATGAGTGGATAATTATCATCAGAGGCGAGTTCTTGATCGATATCGTGTTGAGTGGCATGGTCATCGGAGATTCTCTATCGCATGTGTTGGGATCCAGTAATGAGAGATTTGGGGAAGCAAGGAACATACAGAGTGAGGTTTTTGGCCTGGAATGCTGCATTGATCAAAGGTGTCTTTCCTGCGAATGTTCTACACGGAGTGCTATGTATCGGAAAGGGTGCATGGCTCACTTTGCCACGAGCACCCTGAACCTAACGACGCCAGTTGAGCACTGACAGAGGTACGGGCGACATACGTAGCATACCTAGAATCCCCTAGGTGAATGTCGGTGGTGGGCCTAAGCCCCCGCGAAGTCCTGAGACTGGTTGGTGGGATTGATTCATCCGGATGGCTGGACTATTCCAGTCTCACTCGAAGTCTGGATGCCTGGATCAGTGGAATCTACAGTATACGAGGTAGCTGCACGATTCCGGACGAACGAGGTGTCCCCGAAGGACGGTTGAAGAGCGGCATTATTAGCTAACAGATGGAGTACAGAGCCAGTGCGCATCCTGAAGATAAGTTGAGATCAGAATAGACCGTACAGAAAGCTATGGACTGTTTGAAGGAGTCGGATCCCTGCAGTCGATAACTGATGTCAGCAGGGAGGCGAGGTCGAGCGCGCCTCTCCCATAGCCGCCGTCTAGGATGCCGCTTCGGCCTGACTCCATCCTAGTCACTAAGATAACATCGGGTTGTTCTCCAGTGTGATCAGGAACGAGTGGGCCCAAAAGGATAAGATCGGGCCAACCAAATTTCACATGGAAGTTCGTGCTTCTCCGACAGAAGCTAGTCAAGTTGACATAACAGGAATGCTCCTGCTGCCTGGCTTTGACACTTCTTATCATGTGCACGGATTGAACGGACTTAACACATATCCACGTACACCGACGCCTCTCCTTCTCTAGTCCTTCAGCTATGTGGAAATCTATTCTCAAGCATTTTAAAGCCACCAACAAAGACAGCGATGCAAAGAACCGCTTCAGGGTCCTCATACTTGGACCGGCGAACGCAGGAAAGACCACTCTCCTCGAAAGACTAACGGACAGCCCCGCCGGCGTGGCTATAGTGACCCGGAACAGAAAACGTGTAGTTACCACAGATGTTCAACTCAGTAGAGCTGCTGGTCTAATGGATACCTTTCTCTCAGATCAAGGAAGTCCCCAGGGGATACGATCAAGTAAGAGCCATCCTATCAAATGTACACTACGGTTGCTCGATGCTTTCACACGATCTAGCGTGGGATCCACAATATTGACGATGAAATCACTTACGCATCAAACCTCGATTTCGTCTTTCACGACTCTGGTGGTTTCGAAGCCGGAGGGGTCAAGGAGGTCGAGGCCGTCTGGGAATTTATTCGAAAGCGCTCGCTAGCTCCGCCTTCACAGCAACTGCATGCGGTTTGGTGCGTTCACCTGGGCACATTCACATGTCCTCATACTTTGACTCATCAATTATTACAGGCTCTGTATCCAACAGATAGTGACAGGCCCTTTGGATTCCTACAGTCGGGCTTTTTCTCCAAACCTACAGCATCAGGTACGTCTCAGGAGTTCCAGCATTTGACCCGATCTGTACACACTTGCCCATGTATCCCTCAGTACCTGTTATTGGGATTTTCACCAAGTTGGATGGAAAAGAGACAAAAATCATGAGTGAGGTTCTTGGTCCTGCTCACAGCCCATCCGATTTCCTTGATTGTGTCCCGGAGGTGAAGCGAAAAGTAGCTGAATTTATTGATGGACTCGAGACACAATTTCAGAAGCAGCAGTACCCACCTGCTGGTTTCATCAGGGTTGGAAGTATGTATGCTCTATCCAAATAGCAATTTCGGCACTCAAATCTATGGGTTAAAGACATGCATTAAGATACTAAGCAGAGTATAGCATCATGCGAGCAACTTCTTCGAACCACCATGGATGCACTTCCCCATGAAGCCCGGAGATTGTTGCTCAGCCTCACGGTTTAGAAAAGAAACTGCCGAATTCATACCATATATGTTTTAGAGTGGTGAGTGTGGATGTCCAACAGATTGATAGTGACTAACAGTTATCTTTATCTCATAGTGTCCTTGACAGCAGAGCTGAAGGTACACTCTGAAGTTCTATTGATAAGGCAATGATATAAATTGACTATATTTAGGGAACATCATGGCCAGAACCCCAGGACCTGGGGAAGATGAAGAATCCCAGTTATGTGCAGATAACAGGTTCAGGATTCTCCTGGTGAGTGACTGTGTCACATGTGAGTGGTGTACTGATTGTGTCATATACTTTAACTGCAATAACTGGTGGTGACATTGGTGCATTGGATGGCATTGACAATGCAGGAGGTATGGCCACAGGCATTTACATTTGTTGCATGATCACTGACTTATATCTCTCTTTGCGGTGTTGACAATAGTTGGTCAGTCTGGATCTCTGACAATTTGATACATGGTAGCTGGCTGATACATTTCTTGATGCCATTGGGAACACAGTATGTGAGTCTGGATATCCCACCATTCAATGCATGGCTGTTCCCTCAACTTCTGGTGGAATCTGCAATGCAGGGGGTGAGTTTGCATCTCTCAGAATTTGATGTGAGATTGCTGTTTGTACAACTTTTGGTGGCATGGAACACATAGCATGTGAGTATGCATCTCCCACATTTGGATCTGCACTGTTGCCAGCTGATATATCTCTTGGTGATGTTGACAATGTAGGAGGTAAGACTGCACCTCTCAGATTTTGATATGTGGTCACTAGTTGAGAGAACTTGTGGTGGCATGAACACATAGAATGTGGGTTGGCTTCCACCACAGTTTGGTGTATGATAACCAACTCCTCTTTTGGTGGCATTAACACCATAGTATGTATGTCAGATGTCTTGGAACTAAATGATGCATGTTCCCAATTGACAAATATTTTGTTGACATTCACAATATAGTATGTGAGTGTGGACTCAATATGAGATCCTTTGGCTGATATGATTGGGTGGGAATAAAATAGGAGGTATGTTTATATTTCCCAGTATTAATGGGTGGTTGCTGGTTGATGTATCATTTGGTGACATGGACAATGCAGTATGTAAGTGGGGAATTATTATAAGGTAGCACAGAGTCACTAGCTGATCCATCATTGGATGATGGACAATGTAGGAAGTCAGTCTGGCTCTCTTGCAATTTGATGTGTGTGTGGGCTGATATTTCTTTCTCTGTCATGGATGATGTAGGCAGTCAGTCCAGTTCTCTCACAATATGATGTGTGGTCCTTTGGTGATATTTGACACATTATTTGGTCCCATTAATGCTGCAGGCTGTAAGTTTGCATAGTTTCCAATTTGATGTATGGCCACTGGTTAATACATTGTGTGGTAAACTGATAACATAGGGTGTAAGTCTGGCTCTCCTCCACATTGATGCACCATCACTGGCTGACACATCACTGGATGACATTGGTGATCAAGAATGTGGGTGCCCTTTTGATTTTGTATGTGATTGCTGGTTGATCCATCTCCTGGTGGCATTCACTGTGACATAGCTGGTGAGCTGCTTCTCTCACAATTTCATGTGGGTCACAGGCTGATACATCAATGCATGGTATTTACAATGTAGGATGTGAGTCTGGATACCTCCCAGTTTGATGTGTGAGTACCAGCTAATGCATCATTGGGTGGGATTGATAAAATAGGAAGTAAGTGCATGTCTCCCACCATCCATGGGTGAATGTGGGGCTGATACATCCATTGGTGGGACTGACAATATAGAATGTAAGGGTCAATTTCTTAGTATTCAATCTATGGTTGATGGCTAATGTATCTTTGGGTGGCATTGACAATGCAGACTGTAAGTCTGCTTCACTTCTGATCCAATGGACAGGTGTGACTGATATTTCTTATGTAAAATGTAGGAGGTAAGGCTGGATCTTTCACAATTTAATGCATGGTCACTCTCTGATACATTGTTTGGTTCTGTGACAATGTAGCATGTAAGTCTCCTCTGATTCAATGTGGGGCCACTGGTTAATATAGTCTGTGGTGGCATTGATAATGTAGGAAGTAAGATCTAATCTCTGCCACCTTGATACATAATCACTGGCTAATACATATCTGGATGACATTGACAACCTAGGAAGTAAGCTGTGCTTGCTTTGGATTCAGTGTGTGGGCAGGCTGACCCCATGAATGGTATCAACCATGTAGCTGGTGGGCCCATGACCTCTCACAATTGATTGCAGGATTGCTGGCTGATTCATCATTTTCTGGGATTGACAATGTAGGAAGTGAGTTGCATCCACTGCAATTTGATACATGGGTGTTAGCTGACACATTGCCTGGTGGTATCAAAAATGTAGGATGTATGTTGAGATCTCTGGAAATTGGAGGTGAGCTCACTGACTGATACATTGTTTGGTGGTATGGGAATGTAAGGTGGTGAGTTTGCATCTCCCACCATTGATTGGGTGGTCCTTGGTTGATGTATCATCATGTGGCATTGTTACCATAGTATGTAAGTCCAGATATCATATGGACTCATGGATGGTCCCTGCCTGATTCATATTTGGGTGGGATCTGGAACCAAGAGTGTAGGTTTTGATGTTTGAATTCCATAGAACACTTCTGGCTGAGTTTTCTTTTACTGGTGTTGATAACATAGACAGTAAGATGAGATTACTTAGGATTGAATGTCAGGTGCCTGGCTGATAGATTGGTTCACCTGAACACTAGGATGTAAGTCCATATCACCCACCCTCTGGAGAATGGTTAACGGTTAATGCATCTGTGGGTGGCATTCACAATGTAGGAAGTAAGTCTGGTTGTCTTAGAATTTGACACACTATCCCTGGCTGATTCATCTTTTGGTGGCATTGACAACATAGGGTGTAAGTCTGGATGTCTTAGAATTTGATGCATTGTCCATTGCTGATTCATCTTTTGGTGGCATTGACAACATAGCCTGTAAGTCAGGATGTCTGAGAATTTGACACACTATCCCTTGCTGATTCATCTTTTGGTGGCACTGAAAACATAGTATGTAAGTCAGGGTGTCTTAGAATTCAATGCATTGTCCCTTGCTGATTCATCTTTTGGTGGCATTGACAACATAGGGAGTAAGTCAGGATGTCTTAGAATTCAATGCATTGTCCCTTTCTGATTCATCTGTTGGTGGCATTGACAACATAGTATGTGAGTCAGGGGGTCATAGAATAAAATGTATTGTCCCTTACTGATTCATCTGTTGGTGGCATTGACAACATAGACTGTATGTCTGGATGTCATAGAATTCAATGCATTGTCCCTTGCTGATTCATCTTTTGGTGGCATTGACAACATAGTTTGTAAGTCTGGATGTCATAGAATTCAATGGATTGTCCCTTGCTGATTCATCTTTTGGTGGCATTGACAACATAGCTTGTAAGTCAGGATGTCATAGAATTCAATGCATTGTCCCTTGCTGATTGATCCTTTGGTGGCATTGAAAACATAGGGTGTGAGTCCAGATGTCATAGAATTCAATGCATTGTCCCTTGCTGATTCATCTTTTGGTGGAATTGACAACATAGGGTGTAAGTCAGGATGTCTTAGAATTCAATGCATTGTCCCTTGCTGATTCATCTTTTGGTGGCATTGACAACATAGTATGTGAGTCTGAATGTCAATAAAGAATTCAATGCATTGTCCCTTGCTGATTCATCTTTTGGTGGAATTGACAACATAGGGTGTAGCCTGGAAAGGAGTAAGTCAGGATGTCTTAGAATTCAATGCATTGTCCCTTGCTGATTCATCTGTTTGGTGGAATTGACAACATAGTGGTGTGAAGTCAGAGATGTCTTATGAATCTGAATGCATTTGTCTCTCTTGCTGATTCATCTTTTGGTGGCACTTGACAACATAGTTTGTGAGTCAGGATGTCTTAGAATTCAATGCATTGTCCTTGCTGATTCATCTTTTGGTGGAATTGACAACATAGATTGTGAGTCAGGATGTCATAGAATCCAATGCATTGCCCTTGCTGATTTATCTTTTGGTGGTTGACATAGTTGAGTCAGATGTCTGATTCAAGCATTGTCCTTCTGTTCATCTTTGTGGATGAAACATAGCTGTAAGTCAGGATGTCTTTGAATTCAATGCATTGTCCTTGCTGATTCATCTTTTGGTGGCATTGACAACATAATGTGAGCTGAAGTTCAAGAATTCAATGCATGTCCCTTGCGATTCATCTTCTGGTGGGAATGAAAATAGGGTGTAAGCCTGGATGTCATAGAATTCAATGCATTGTCCCTTGCTGATTCATCTTTTGGTGGAATTGACCAACATAGGGTGTAAGTCAGGATGTCTTTGAATTGAATGCATTGTCTCTTGCTGATTCATCTTTGGTGGCACTGACAACATAGTTTGTGAGTCAGGATGTCTTAGAATTCAATGCATTGTTCCTTGCTGATTCATCTTTTGGTGGAGATTGACAACCATAGATTGTGAGTCAGGATGTCATAGAATCCAATGCATTGGCCCCTTGCTGATTATCTTTGGGGTGTTGACAATATAGCATGTCAGTGAGAATGTCTTTGAATTCAATGCATTGTGCCTTACTGATTCATCTTTTGGTGGCATTGATAACATAGCATGTAAGTCAGGATGTCTTTGAATTCAATGCATTTTCCCTTGCTGGTTCATCTTTTGGTGGCATTGACAACATAGTATGTGAGTCTAGATGTCTTAGAGTTCAATGAATTGTCCCATGCTGATTCATCTTTTGGTGGCATTGACAACATAGGTTGTAAGTCAGGATGTCTTAGAATTGAATGCATTGTCTCTTACTCATTCATCTTTTGGTGGCATTGACAACATAGTATGTGAGTCTGGATGTCTTAGAATTGAATGCATTGTCCCTTGCTGATTTAATTTTTGGTGGCATTGACAATATAGCATGTAAGTGAGAATGTCTTAGAATTCAATGTATTGTCCCTTGCTGATTCATCTTTTGGTGGCCTTGACAACATAGGATGTAAGTTGGGATGTCTCAGAATTCAATGTATTGTCACTTACTGATTCATCCTTTGGTGGAATTGACAACATAGGATGTAAGTCCAGATGTCTTAGACTTCAGTGCACTGTCCCTTGCTGACTCATCCTTTGGTGGCATCAACAATGTAGGTTGTAAGTAGATCTCTTACAATTTAATGCATCATCCACACTCATCCATTTTTTGATTGCATTGACCATGTAGGATGTAAGTCCAGATGCCTCAGAATTCAATGCATCATCCCTTGCTTACACCTCTTCTGGTGCCATTGGTGATGCAGTCTGTAGGTCCAGATGTCTTAGAACTTAATATATCATTGCTTGCTAATGTTGCAGTTGGTGTTCTTGTCCTTGTAGGAGGTCCATACCCCACCCTTTTATTCACCATCTCTGGCTGATCCCTTCCTTGGTGTCATCTACTCTATAGGATGTTAGTCCACATCTCTTACTATTCACTATCTGGTCACTGGCTCATACCCATTTTGCTCTTTACAATGTAGCTTGTGAGTTCCTAGACCTATATAATGGAATCATATTCTATTTCCAATTGCACATTGTAATTGAATTTTCTGTAGGCTAATGTAAGTCACATCTAATGTGCCAAAGCCAAATGGTTCTGTACAATTGCAATCTCATTCACTGCTCACCTGTGCCTTGATTCTATTTGGTAAATGTTGTCAATCTGCCCTTCAAACCATATCCTGATCTCACTTTGGTGTTCCTAGGTGCTCCAATATGAAGGGGATCAAGGCTTGTGTGCCCTTCCTCAAACTGTTGGTAAGTTTCAGTTTTTATTAATGTTCTGCCTCCTGGAAGTCTAAGCATTCATTACAGCATCACCTACCTATCCTATCCAAGCCTGATGTTCAATATCTGGTGTTTGTTTGTTGTGAGTGTTGAGACTGATTCCAGGTGCACAGGAGATTACTTATCTTGGCTTGTTAAACTAGTGGTCATCCTTTGGATCTGGGATGGGAGGAATACACATTCACCTAATGCCCATGAAACACAGCATACTGCTAGCTCTATCCAAGCCCAGATCAAGGATGATGGGGATTTCCAAGAATATGGTTCATACAATATTGCAAGGATCATTGATCAATATACAGCATTGTAGGCATCATGTGCAATACATGTATTGAAAGTGATGTATTCCAATGACATCCTGCTTAATTGTTATCTCCAACAGGCTTTAGGGAAATTGATAAGCATCATTCCCACAAGTGAAGACCACAAGCTGGAGGCATAGGTGATAGGCTGCAACAATATTACATGTAATATCTCCAAGTTGAAATAGTGAAGATTGACATGAATATGGTTGCTGAAGTTAGGTTACAAACCCTGGAAACCTAAGTTCAAACCTGAACCTGACCACAGGTCAGGTTCAGGTTTTGGGCCCCCAGGGTTTCAGGTTCAGGTTAGGTTCAGGTTTTGCCCAAATGGGGAAAAACCTGACCTGAACCTGACTTTGGCAACCATGGACATCAAACCATACTGGTGTAAGGAAGCATTTGATGTTTAGTTCCATCCTTGGAGCTTCCAGACATCAATATTTGGACCTCTTAGGTTGGCTTTCACTATGTGAAAGAGGGCCTAAGAGGTCAGTAGTATTTCAAGGAGCAACTTGGAGTTTGAGTAGAAGCTGCTTTATCACTTCCATAGCCCAATGCTGTGGCTGCTGTTCCCTGTGGCATAGCTCCTTTCCACATTATGGAGGAGGAGGGGGAGGAATTCTGGTTTATATACCACAGTAGGCTCCTGGAGGGCCAAGAATGGTCCAAATACATGAGTCTGTACTTGGAAGTTAATCTAACAGTTTGAATGGGGTATTGTGATGGGGGTGAGTGGAGGGGTGTAGATTCTATATAATGTGGGTGTGCTCTGAGATGGATGGGACAGTGAGATGGAGCCATGGGGTACATATAAGATGGAGGGGGCATATAGGAATTAATTGAAGTGAAGCAGTGTGCCTGGTGGTATGCCAGGTTGTTCACACATATGAAAGCTGACAGCAGGTGAACACTCCTGAGAGTGTTGACAGACAGTCCCTTCAGTTGTGGAGGTGGGAGGGGAAAAGCAGTTAGGGAGGGACATGAACCATTCTGCCTTGATGTCACATCTTGTAGGTTGAATTTCTCCTGTGTCTCGGGCAATGGGGAATAGTTAGAGTGAGGTACATTTAAGTCTTTGAGAATGCCTCTGATGCCTTGATAAAGGCAGTGAGGCATACATTACCATCTGTCATGCCCAGGAGTTTTGCTGTATTGTGGTCTTGGTCTGTGTTGCCTAGTAAGTGGTGGTGTTCCTCATGGAGCATGCATGACTGTAGGACATGTTCACAAGTCTGTAGGTCTTTGCCACATGGGCAATGGACTTCTTTGTCAGGCACAAATTTTTCATAGTAGCTCCCTATATGTGCATGTCCAGTCAAGCATTGGACAACCTGGCTAAAGGTCTTCTGCCTGAGTTTACTGCACAGCATCATTGGGTGAAGACTTGGGCTGAATTTGTCAGCAGGGTGGAAGGCTGAGTTGGCCAAGGCAATCCATTCACATATCCAGTGCTCCAGGAGCTCTTGTTTCTGAAGGCTACCTGTGTAGGATAGTGAGAGAAACTTGGGACAGGTCAATATTTCACCACCACCCCTTTTGGCCAGGAGGTCTGTGCGTTATAGAAGAAGGGTTGGGAGCTCTGATGACTGTCAAATCAAAATCTGGTTCAGCCAGTGTGCAGATGGGAGACTGTATTTCTGTTGTTATTCATTGGGTTGGTTTGCTTCAATGGTTGATCACACTCTGCAAGACGTGTATGGTGTTCAGTGGAGAATAGGAAGGGATATGGACTAGCTGTAGTCAATGATATATCATTTGGGATGCTTGTAGAAAGGCTTATACATCTGGGATGCTTGTGGAAAGGCTTATACATCATCTGGGATGCTTATGGAAAGGCTTATACATCTGGGATGCTTGTGGAAAGGCTTACATGTTGGTCTGTTTACTGATATTTGTGTATTCTTGTTTATATTCTCCTGGTCAAAATGCGGATATCTGTGGGCTACAGACTGGTCAGTGCTTGGTTAGTTTTGTTAGTGTCTTTCTTCCTTCTTTCTTCAAAACCTGATTCGTATTTCATTATGCTTACTTTTCCTTGGATGTCCAGCAACTCTAACCTTAGGTCCTGCAACTATCCTTGGCTTTAGTGATTCATGTAGAGGGCTACCAGTGGCTTTGTCTCAACAACCTTGAAGATGACTTAGCTCCAGATGGCTTATAGATAGACTGTTCTTTAGAGGCAAGCAGAAAAGTTGACAGTGGTTGACAGTGATGATTTCCAGAGAGGAGATCATGGGGGGATACAGGAAATCTACCAGCTTTTATACCTTTCTGAAGGTGGCTGTGTTTAAGAAATATGACTCCCTCATGGGTGAGTCATATGTGAGTCATAGGTGAGAAAAAAAGAAAAATAACAAGATGATGTCATAATGCAGTCATAGCTGAGTCATGCATAAGGAGAACAAAAGGAATCATGAGGAGGTGATGTCATAGTGATGTCATTCATAAAGAGAACAAAAGGAATCATGAGGGGGGGTGATGTCACCAATTTGCTGAGCATGTGGAATGCTTGGAGCATGTGGTCACTGACCATGTGGAGCATTCTGGAGGTGAAATGAAAGGATATCTCTGGGTTTTGGAGATTAGTTTGAGCATAGTCCAATGGTTAAGGTGTTTTGTTGTTGGTTGATAACACCTCGGTCAGCCACTTAGAGGGGCCTCAATAGGTAGGTCAAACTGTATCAAATCAAAAGCCTAATGGGCATCAAAATCCTTTGATATCAAATAATTTCAAGAGGGTGACCTTAGGTCTGTCTGCCCCACAGCTCAAATAACACTGTGAACAGAAGCACATGGATATATTTGGCTGGGGGTATCAGGATAGGTCCTGGCAAGCCAGGAATGCCCCTGAGTGGGTCAACGGGCCATACAGGCTTATCAGCAACTATGATTATTTATTATTATATATATTATACACATCTATCTGTCACATGTTTTTCATTCGGCAGGGTTGTGGGTTTCCAGTCGGCAGAGTTGTGGTTTTCATTCATGGGGTCATGGTTTTCACTTGGTGGGGTCATGGCATTCATTCAGCAGGGTCGCGGTGTTCACTCAGCAGGCCTCTGCTTGGCAGTTCTTTTGGGTGGGGGGGTTGATGCAGGTTGTGTGGCTGTGGGTTCAGAAGAATGCCTAAGATAAACAACATGTTAGTGAAAAAAAAAACAAAAAAAAAGCAGCGCAGAAGGAGCAGCCTGTGCTGCTCCTTTTGAGTGATTGTACTCATGCTCTGCACTGTTGGGGTACACAGTGTTACTTACCTCATATAGAACCATACACCCACTGTGGTGGGTGTGCGGTTTGCAAGGGTTTTTCATTCAGTGGGGCTTCGCTTGGTGGGTCTTTAGTCAGCAGCTTTCCTTTTAGGGGGTTTCAGCTGGGCTCATGTGGGTGTTGGTTCAGATTGTGGCCTAGAATAATGAAATATAAGTTAGTTAGAAATTTGAACCAGTGCAAAAAGAGCAGCTTAAGCTGCTCTTTTTGCGTGGCTGTATCTACTGGGGGTGACTTACTTTATACAGGACCACACACCTGCTGCAGTGGGTGTGTGGTTCACATGGGTTCTTCATTCAGCGGCTATTTGCTTGGTGGATTGTCATTTGGGAAGAGAGGAGGAGGAGGGCTCAATTGCTGTGTGTTCCATTCGCCAGGTTCTGATTCAGGCGATGTCCTAGAAAAATCAATAAGATATTAGTTAAAATTTATAACCAGCACAAAAAGAGCAGCAAATGCTGCTCTTTTTGTGCAGTTGCATACACTGTATCTATTTACCTTATATCACACCACACACCCACCGCAGCGGGTGTGTGGTTGGCGTGGGTTCTTCATTTGGTGGGTTTTTGTCAGGCAGGGGTTTGTTCGGTGGTGTTCATTCGCCAGATTGTTGTTTGGGAGTGGGGGCTCATTTGGCATGTCTTCGTCCAGCAGCTTCTGGTTCAGGCGAGGTCCTAGAGTAATAGAGATGTTAGTTAAAATTTGAAACCAGCACAAAGGGAGCAGCAAATGCTGCTCTCTTTGTGTGGTCACATACACAGGACACTTACCTATATATAACCACACACACCCTGTAGTGGGTGTGTGGGGTTTTTGTACAGCAGGCCTCTGTTTGGTGGTCTGTGTTTGGCAGCTCTTCGTTTGGCAGGTTTCCGTTGGGCGGGTGGTGTTCATACGGTGGGTGTTTGTTGGGTGGGTGTTTGTTGGGTGGGTGTTTGTTGGGTGGGTGTTTGTTGGGTGGGTGTTTGTTGGGTGGGTGTTTGTTGGGTGGGTGTTTGTTGGGTGGGTGTTCATTCTGGGGTTGGGGGTTGCGGGTTAGCCTCGGTGTGTTCATGCAGGTTCGAGCTTAAGATCTAGAGAATAAACAATATTAGTTAAATGATTAAAACTTAGCAAGAAGAGCAGCTTGCACTGCTCTTCTTGCACCACAAAGTAATTAAGAAATAATTAAAAAAAAAAACATCTTGTAGTACCACACACCCACCATGGCAGGTGTGTGGTACCTTGTTTCACTCCATGGCCATGCACCGTCATGCTTTTCAGGTCGTGTGGACTCTTGCTTGGGTGGTTCTTCATACGTCATCCCTGTTACTACTGGCCTGGTGTTGATATGGGGGGCTGCTGGGGTTTTCATGTTGCTATTCATTTGCATGAAAGATCAAACCTGGATTTGAAAGAAAAGGGTGTCAGTTAAGAAGTAAAAGAAGCGCAAAAAGAGCAGCTTTTGCTGCTCTTTTTGCACCAATGTATGACTAGGATTTTAAAAAAACTCACCTTGTATGACCACACACCCACCACAGTGGGTGTGTGGTCATTTGCTTGCCTCCCTAGGCAGCTCTCTGCTCCTCGTTCAGTGGGTTGTTGCATAGCTGCTAAGTAAGGCAACTTAACACCAGCAATTGCCCAGATCCAAAAAGTGCCCAAATGCCTGGTGCCATGAGTGCTGTATGAATCACAAGCAAGTAACTAGGTGTATAATAAATAATAAATAAATCATATTTTCTCAAAAAAATGAAGAAGACCATGACAATACTCAGAGTTCAATAAGGGATGATATGCTGCATTGAAAAGTGGATTGGGTGATTTGTAGGGTTCAGAATTGGCCCAAATTTAAATATATTGCCGGCATACATGACCCCCTACATGGGCAATTAATTATTTCAGATGCTCCCTTCATTTTTCAATTTCTCATGCCCTCAATTCCCTATTTAGGGAATTGAGGGCACAAAAAATTGAAAAATGAAGGGAGCGTCTGAAATAATTAATCACCCATGTAGGGGGTCATGTATGCTGGCAATATATTTAAATTTGGGCTGATTCTGAACCGTACAAATCGCCCAATCCACTTTTCAATGCAGCATATCATCCCTTATTGAACTCTGAGTAGTGTCATGGTCTTCTTTGTTTTTTGGGAAAATATGATTTATTTATTATTTATTATACACCTAGCTACTTGCTTCTGATTCATACAGCACTCATGGCACCAGGCATTTGGGTGCTTTTTGGATCCTGGCAATTGCCAGCATTGAGTTGCATTCTTTCTCACAACTACACAGCCACCACCCAACAAGGAAATAGATGACCACACACCCACCGCTGTGGGTGTGTGGTCACTAGGTGAGTTTTCTTGTAGTAGCTACAACAGCACAAAAAGAGCAGCGAAAGCTGCTCTTTTTGCACTGCTTTGAACTTATTTACTTACACACCTTGGTCCTAGGTACCAGTTGACAACCAGCCAAATGACAAGGGCCCCAATGGGACCATGTCAGACAAAGAAAACCATGGCAACATGATGAACATGATGACTGCAACGAATGCAATGAATGCAACGAATGTAATGAATGCAATGACTGTGATGAATGTGACAACAATGGACAACAATGGGCCCAGTGAGCAACAGCACGAACCACACACCCGCCATAGTGGTGTGGAAGATAAAAACATCCAGTATCAGAAAACGCGAAATCACACCACTCTCAGCCTTTGGATGATCACATGACCAATTATGAAATTAATTATGGCTACACGCAGAAATCGAATTTGTTCTATAACTCTGTCAGTTTGATCGGAGAGGTACGCCCATATAACGCTTAGAAAGCTACGATTCACACCTTTCGAACGGTACCAAACACAAGTCGAACGGACCAGAAATGCACTCTCCAGACCAATATTACTGTCAAAATCCGGGATTTTCAGTAAAAAACGAATTCTCCGTCAGTTCGCATCCAATCCTCTCGGAACAACCACGCCTGGAAAGATATAAAAAATCCGCATCCAACGGTACTGAGCACGCAAAGAACAGATCAAAACTGAACTCTACAGAACAATATTACTGTCAGAATCAACACCCATCAGTAAAAAACGAATTTCTCTGTCAGTTTACACCGATCTGCTCGGAAACCCACCGCGCCCAGAAAGCTGTTAAAAATCCGCATCGAATGATACCAAGAACGTCTATTACGATGTAAACTGTTGTTTCTGCATCAAAATCCCATCCCATGCACTTGTCCCCATTATCAACCAGCAACAAAAACATCTTTAACCACTGGACCTACGAGAACAAATTACAATCTCCAGAAACTTTAAATTATCCTTTGATTTCTCTCCCATTGCCAACAAATACTCCTACGAACCTCAACAGATAGAGAAAGATACACACCCCCATCCGACGTACCCTTTTGCTGTCTGTATTGTAGTGAATTGACTCCACCCTTCCTTGCAAAGACCGCTTTTTATTGAAAAGATAACAAAAAAAACCTTCTGTAGCAGCCCCTTTTTGCTCGTTTATATGAATGTACTCTCCACGCTATCATGCTGCAGACACCGTTAGTGAATGACAGCCAAGAACTCAACCCCTCCTTGAACAACCCTCGATGTGTGTCTTCACAGTACTGACCTCACCTAGGGAGTGAGTCATACGTTCCTCTTTAAAGACACCGCCACGCTTCAAAAGGTATAAAAGCTGGTGTTCTCCCTCTCCCTGTATGCCCACTCCCATCCTTCATCCACCTACTGGAATATACTATGTCTACAAATCTGCTTGCATCTTAAGAGATCTGATCTAAAGCCATCCTGAGCCTAAGTCAATATACAGAGGTTGGTTAAGCCCTAGTCCACTGGAATGCCCTCTATGGCTGTGCGAAATACTGAGCCAAAGGATAGTTGCAGGACTAAGGATTAGGAGTTGCCGGAGGGACAATTCCAAGAAAGGTGAGTAAAAACAAAGTAACAGCTCAGAAAAGAAAGAAACAGCATTGCACCATACACAATCAAGCCTTAGAAACTCAGTCTAGCAGCCTCTTAGTCAGAAATCCGCATTTTGACGCAGGACGACACAAATAGCGACCCACAAATAGCAGTGAAAGCAGTTCAAGCAAGACAACAATGTAAATAAGCCCTTTGTCAAAGCATCCACGATATAATCATTGACTATAGCGTAGTCATACCGACGAGATCTTATCCTCCCACTGAACTACGCATACCCTAGACCTTGTTAGAGAAGTGACAACCTATCGCCAGAGAGCGAAGCCAGCCCATTGACTAAAAACAGAAGATACAGTCCCCATCTAACACCTGGGCTTGAACAAGAGAGTCTTGATTTGACAGTCATCGGCAGAGCTCCCAAATCCCTTCATGCCTAATAACTGGTGGTCCTTACAAGGGGGTAGCGTCTCTCACTTTGATACAACCTTCTCCAGACCTCCTTCCACCAAACTCTCAATCTAACAATATAACGACAATCAAACGAATTGTTTCAGAAACATATGGCCGATAGTGAATTCCTTCCCCCCCCCGCGAGCCAATGCCAGGCCGCACAGGCCCGGCGTAAAGATGCCTGCAAATTGTTTAAGGGAAACACGCCTTGCATGACACTCCTCCTTGAACTATTGAAGCCCTGCCTGCGACAAAAGCTGCTCTATCGCAAAAAGATCCTCAGGAATGCAAAGAACGGATTAGTTCAATCTTCTGTAGCCAACAAGGGACCAGCTGAATGATCGCGAGAGGAACGCTCGCCAGGAAGTGTAGAATCCTACCTTACACATCTGGAGCCTCTAGCACCCCTCTCAGAAACTGAATAGGTGGAAGCAGACAGCCAACAGAGACCACAAGATACACACGAGAGAACAACTAGCAGACTCCTGCCAACCAAAGAGAAATAATTATCAAGTGAGCAGTATCTGCGTGTCCCGATCGCCGAAATTTCCTCCTAACACACCGGTACCCACTCGCGTTGGCCATGAGAAAAAGAAAGATCCTAGCTGAGTGAAGACCGGAGATGACTTTTCTGGCCAGGTGTTCCATGACGTACGTCCAGCGGATCTGGTAGCCGCCCATCTCATCTTGTCCACGTATGTTCCAGGATGTTGATTGAACACGCCAAAACCATGTGGAACTGTACTCAACATATGGAACACACGGTAGTGAAGGGACCCATACCCTCAACAGAAGAATCCGTTTATTCACAACTTCCAGACATCGTACACTAAGGGGAAAGACAATGAGCCCGAACTAACAAAGTACCAGAAAAAGAATGAGAAATAAAGCCCAACCTGATTGAAGTTCATGCGGGGTGTAGAGTACAGTGACTCCTCAGATGAAAATCGAGAAGTATTCCAGAAAGCCAAGGATGCAAGGCAGCACACTCTGATTAGATGAAAGTGGAAGAAGAACCACGTTGCCATACTCACCTATATCCATTTAAAGAAAGTATCCACAGGCAAACCGAAAAGCCAAAATCATGTCACACTCGCCGCAATGCTCCGAGAGCGAATCAGTGATTCCGACGACAGTCCTTGTTAAGAACGGGGAGAAATGAAAATAGTTCATGTGCACGATCACACGCAAAAGGGGGCCAGCCTCGCTAACGCGGAAAAGAACCGGCCTCAACCGCCATCACCTACACAACCCGCCTCGCTCCATGTTCAGCAACGCGGATTTTCCCCAGGAACCCCGCCTCTATCCCAAAGTAATCACACCCATGTGGACCTGGAAGTGTCGTGCGTCCAAGGTCCTAATCTGCCATCAAGCTGGGAACAACCCTTTGCTGGCTTGTCCGTGTGTACATCAAAACAGGAGGCCAACCATAATGTTGGAGATGAAGCAACGTGTGCCAGATGCCGCAAGGCCAGCCTGGGTCTCGTATAAGGAATCATCAAATACTCGATTGAAGGCCAGCCTGTCGTAAACATGGAGTGACGCCAAACAACCTACCATGAGGAAAGCTGTGGCAAAGGGGGGTCAAACGAGCCATATGGTGGACGACATAGAAATGATTAGGGAGCAATCCACACAACTCCAATCGAACAACCAGGGAGCAAGTCGCATGTGTGTGTGGACCAAAAATGGATTGTCCCCATTGTAAATGACACTCCAGTATGCAATAGGCACAGCGCAGGTCCAATCTTATATCCTGCCGACAGCCAACCAACCCCAAAGATAGAACAGAACTAATCGTGCACCAATCCGAAACTGAGGCAAATTAAAAACCACCACCAACGCCGTCTTAGGCGGCGGACACGTCGAGAGTTGTATGTTGGACTGACGCCCCCCACGCGGCAAGCAGCACCTGCTAAAGCTGCCAGTTATAACCAAGAACCCCAAGAACCACCAGAAGAAAGACGCAAGCAACCCCAGAGAACATCCTTGTCGCAGCCAACTCGTATCCTTCGCAAGGAATGACTTGCCGCTCGCTCAGTCAACTAAAAGAAACACCAATCACCCAGAGAAAAACCTACTGCCTAAAAAAGGCTGGACCACTCCCAGAGGAAACAATAGACATAGAAATGGCACTACCTGAGAAACGAATCCCAAAGAATCCTCCAACATATCGTTTTACCACAGAGTTTCAAGAAGCATGTGAAGATAAAGAAATAGCTAAGAAAGTACTCAATCAAAAAGTCGAAATAACACTCGGAGACTTCCTTGGGTCAGCACATGGAGCAGCCAAAATATTTGCAGCTGGACTTAAACTGAAACGTGACTATAATCCTAAACATCGAGAGCCCCTTACAGTTAATCATGCCACCTTTAAACCGCATTTTCCAACAACTGAGGCCTCTGATTATGACTCTGATGATGAAGCAGAGCAAGACGAATACTATGACCATATACGAACTCTGATGGACAGAGATTTGGATGAAGACCTATCCCAGCAAACAGATCTACAGACACAAGAGAACTATCAAGCACAAGTAAATTTGATTGGATCCCTTGGGCCAAATCCTTTGTTTGCTATGGACACAGGAAAAATTGCAGCCAAAGCCACAGGTCAGAATGGAACCAAAGATGTTGTGCTTATGATCGACACAGGATCCGAATTAAACCTTATCTCCCAGGAAGTTCAGAAAAGATTAAACATCCCAATAGACTACGATGGACAAAACTGGTCATTACAAGGAATCAATAGTGGACCAGAACCCCTTATAGGATGCTGTCGAAATGTTCCAATCGAAATAGGAGGGATAAGATTTGATCATCACTTCTTTGTTAAAAAGGGAAGCTTCGAAGGCCATGACATACTACTTGGACAACCATGGTTAGTAGGAGTTGGTGCCCAAATCAAATACGAAGGAGCCACAGATGGAAATCATGGAATGGACATTCAGGTTTATGAAAAGGGAAACCCAACAGGATCATCTATTTCTCTCCATGCTCTTATGAATGAGGAACGAGAGCAAAATAAACTTGTTCTTCAAGCATCAGCAATACCTCCAGGAGAACAGCCACCTGAAGGAAGCTAATCCAGGTCCACCACAGCCGCAATATCGATATAAATCAAATGGAGCATCATTAGTTCGAACAGTACCTGGAACTCCCTCACAAGACTACAAATATTATCACACAGAAGCAACTCCATCTGACCAATCACTAAAAGGGAATTCACCATTTATACCAATATTTGGAAGGGAATTGTCAGAGGCCTTATGACTCCCAGAAACGCATACAAAAGACTTTGATCCAAGCACAAACAAGTACCTAATAGATGCTATTATCAACAAGGAGAGCATGTCTGCACAATATCTCAATCAAACTTGGAAATCATCTTCAGCAACATCTGGAAATCAGCTTGAAGACAATCTTGTATGCGTTTATAATGAATTAAGACCAGATTTTGCACAAAAATCTCCAGAAAAAGCGGAGGATTTTAGCTATCAAATTGGCCAGGTCATCAGAAATGCCAATAAGACAAAATATAAAACTGTGGATAAGAAGAAAAACCCTATTCCCTTGGGAGTTATTCGAAACCCAGTCACTCGTCTTCCTTATAAAGATCTTCCTCCCATCACACCCCTCCAACTTCCAACACATCCACCTAGCTTCAAAGACTTTCAATACACCAAGAAGCTTACCCCAGAATGCATAAAGAAAATAATTGACAACATTCCCAATGATTTTCTTTCAGAAGAAGAACTTGATTTGCTTCTCTATGTGGTCGCTCAAAGAGAAAAGGGTCTTGCATTTGATGAATCAGAACGAGGGATCTTCAAAACAGAATACTTTCCAGACTACATTATGGAAACAGTTCCACATGTTCCTTGGGAATTACCACCAATTCGACCTCCAAAAGCAATTGTGGCTACACTTATCAAAATGATAAAGGATCAATTAGCAGCTGGGAAATACAAAACATCATGGTCTTCCTATCGTTCACAAATGTTTGCAGTGGCTAAGCCTAAAGGAGGCATTCGCATTGTTCATGATCTACAACCCCTAAATGCAGTTTCAGTAAAAGACTCAGGATTGCCACCAAATATCAATGACTTTGCAGACAGCTTTGTGGGACATTCAGTCTATATTGTTGCAGATCTCTATGCAGGATATGATGGACGATCGACTGGCAGAAGAATCCCAGGAACTCACAACAAGCGATTCACCATTGGGCCTGTGAAGCTCACAACACTGCCCCAAGGATACACAAACTCTATGCAAGAATTCATGAAAACAGTCACACACATGATCAGACCAATGATCCCAGACAGAGCTGAAGCCTTTGTGGATGATGTAGCAGGAAAGGGACCAAAAACGTGGTACAATGATGAACCTATACCTGAAAATCCAAAAATTCAACGATACATATGGAATTTGCTCAAGTTGTTGATGAATTATTCGCTATGTTCATTGAAGCTGGATGTACAGCCTCAGGATCTAAATTAGTGCTTGCAACACCACTCGTACACATTGTAGGAAATGTTTGTTCAATGGAAGGAAGAAGACCTCACCATGGAATTATCACAAAAATAAAGAACTGGCCGCGTCCAATCAATAGGGGGTTTCATGCCACAAGAATTTGGCTGGAATTGAGGCTGGAATTGGGCTGGAATCTGACCCAGAATCCAGCAATTCCAGCCTTGATTCCAGGTGAATTCTTGGTGTCACCTGAAACCCCCCTTGACTTGTACATACTGGAATTCCAAGAAATGCAATTCAAACCCTGTATGGAATCTACACATGTCCATCAACTACATCCATGTTGCCGACATCACATCCAGCCCCCATGGCTGTCTGATTGTCCTGTATATCTGGGACATCCTTTCTATACCCACTAGTTCCCCCACAGACTGGCTTTGGTCCTAGCTGGCAGACTATAAGTGCCTGCTGTCATTGAAAATTTCTTTCCTACTCTGACACCTCATAATTGTACTTGATTTTTGTATATATATTTTCTGACCCTAACCCTAAATGGGCAGTGGCAGCTTTTATGTCCCAATAGGAGCAGGTATATACAATGTTGTGGCAGACTAGGAGGTAAGGGGATGGACACAGGCTCAGGGGTGGGTCTCCTCCATGGATACTGTGTGGCCCAGGCTGAAAGGTATGGCAGTGGGAAGTAAAAAGACAAGTGTTGGCACTGTACAGTTGATTAGTCACACTTGCATAGCCCTTGGCCCCTTATGTGTTCTGGATTCCAGAGATCAATTCTTGACTGCTGGAATTTGCGGAATGTCAATTCAAGCTCTTGAGTTCGAATTACATTCCCGAGAATGTGAGGCTAGAATCCAGATTCCCAACTAATTCCAAAACTGATTCTCAACTTGATTCCAGCTCAATTCCTGCCAAATTCTCGCGGCGTGAAACCCCCTAATGTAACGCAAGTCCGCGGATTCCTAGGAACAGTTGGAGTCACTCGAAATTGAATTTGGCAATTTGCTAAGATAGCAAAACCTCTCACATTGCTCACCAAGAAGACTCCTAATGACTTTGAATGGAATGACCAAGCAGAAGAAGCCATGAACCAACTAAAAGAAGCTTCCACAAACCTTCCTGCTCGAAAAACATTAAACATTGATATAGCCAGAGTGTTAAAAGAGGATGAACGAACATCAGATTATGGCCTTGTAACACTTGCAGTGGATAGCTCTATCATGGCAGTAGGATGGATTGAATATCAAACCCTGGAAGATGGACAACATCCAATTGTCTTTGGATCAGTAACCAATAATGAAGCTGAAACCAAGTATTCCCAACCACAAATAGAATTAAAAGGACTATTCAAAGCACTCAAAGCACAAAGGAATGATTTTAGAGTGGAAGTAGATGCCAAATTTCTCAAGCAAACCATTAATACACCAGGATTACCAAATGCAGCTATGTCACGATGGATCTCCTACATTCAGCTATTTGATTTTGAATTGGTCCATGTTCCAGCCACAAAACACCAAGGTCCAGATGGATTATCTAGGTGCCCAGCACATGAAAATGACTCAGTTGAATCAGAAGATGAACTGGAGCCAGATGAACCAGGCCATTTTATTACTGGACCAAGACCTCATGAAGGATAGACTGGATCCTTGTCTCAGAAACAAAACCAGAAGGATTGTCAAAACATTCAGGACATAAAAATGATTCAGAAAATTTAGAGAATGAACTAGAAAATTATATTCCTGGACCACAATCCCTAGAAGAATATGAAGACTGGACTCTGCATGATTCCTCAGCAGCCACACTATCAGCTACAAGGATTAAGAGGGAACCATATGAAGACATCATTGAATTCAGACAAAATAACACAGTAATATCACTCAAACCACAAGAAAATATGTCAAGAAATGGTGGATTTGTAGCTCTTTCATGCCAAGCCCACTCAGTAACTCAAAGAAATTTCAATACAGTCTCACAACACTCAGAAATTGACTCAAAAATCAAAGAACATCCACACAAACTCAAAGATTCTGATGGAGAAGACTATTGGAAAAGGATTGAATATTACTTAAACCACTTAAAAATACCCTCAGGAGTCAAGAACACCAAAACATTTATTCAGAGTACCAAACACTATTTTTTGTATCAAGAAACCCTATGGAGAAGGCCTAAAACTGGTCAATTGCCACTGAAAGTTATCAAAAACCCAGATGATCGAGCCCGCTTATGTAAGGCAGCACATGACGAATCTGGTCACGCAGGACGAGACCCGACGTTCAAAAAATTATCAGACAGATTTTACTGGCCTAATATGTTATCCTATGTGGCCTGGTATTGCCGGACATGCCATGAATGCCAGCAAAGATCTGTGACCCGCCCAAAAATCACATTGAGCCCGACCTATGTTAATACAATATTATGTAAATTTAATATGGACACGGTTCACATGCCGGTATCTAACAGATTCAAATACATCGTCATCTCCTGGGATGATCTCTCCGGATGGCTGGAAGCAAAGATGTTACATAAAGCCTCAAGTAAGAACATCACCGGTTTCTATTTGAAGACATCATGTGCCGGTTCGGCTGTGTATTACAAATCACTATGGACAATGGTGCGGAATTTGATGGATTAGTCAAACCATGGCGGATGAATATAATGTTCCCATTGTCCGAGCAGCCCTGTACCACCCGGAAGCAAATGGAATGATAGAACGCGGTCATAGGACCTGGATTAATTCAGTTATTTGTCGCTAGTAAAGGAAATCCAAGTCAATGGTCAAAATATTTTTATTCATGTATGTGGGTGGACCGAGTAACAGTAAAGCGGACAACTGGCCACACCCCCTATTACCTACTTTACGGAAAACATCATGTGTTTCCATTCGATATTATGGATGCATCATGGTATACATTAAAATGGGGTGCAGTCCAAACCACAGAAGAATTACTAGCAATCCGCGGAATACAGTTAGCACACCAAGACGAGGATATCCAAGCGGCCTCAAATGACGTCCTCAAAGCAAGAATTTGAAGTGCACAGGATTATGCCAAATGAAATGAAAATATGTTAGTAAATGGAAATTATTCACTGGGGACAATCGTGCTGGTATTTAATTCTGTATTACTAATGCAACATGGACGAAAGGGGGAAATACGGTGGATTGGACCATACAGGGTTCGGCATCATCATCCTCACGGATCCTATCGACTTGAAGAATTGGATGGAACCCTAATCAACAGAATATTCGCTGGAAACTGATTAAAAAAATATCATATGCATGACAATATAGCCATAACAGACGGTGTCAGCAATGAGAGCCACAGCACCATAGAAGAAGGATCAATTCAAGAAAATACACAAAAATACACAAAAACACAGGACATGCAATGACATTCAACAGGGATATTATTATCAAGAAACAATGACCACCAGTATCCCTCGGACCGGAAAACCAATTAAGTAGCTATCTTTGGCCACTGCGAGAGCCACAGATTCATGGGGCTATTGGGAAGACAAATTAGTGGAGTGGAGGCGACAGAACATTCTTCAAGAAATTCTAGGAAGTCACACGGAAGAACCCCAAATCACTGAATCTTATTGTGAGTCATCTGAAGAAAGTCTAGATATGGAAATTTAAGTCTTAAAAAGGAAATCCCTGAAATTATTTCGACTAAAGCCACATCACGAATTTATTGGTAACCATACGGATCTGAGATCACTCCAACGACGTGGGACTAAGAAAATCCCGCGATTGTCACCCTGGGGCCATGAGGCGTTGAGTCGCGGAATGTGCCGTACCCACAAAAAAATCAACACTACCACCTTTAAAAAGAAGACTGCACCGCAAAATCAACATCCCTCTGCCCACATCCTCCTTCCACGATGCCTAGATAATCACAACTGTCGACAATCACCTCCTCTTGCTTCTCCTTAACTTAAATCACGTAAATTATCACTTATCGCTTTCTCTTTTTTCTTTTCTATCAGTCCACTCGTATCTATGAACAACACTTCGCACGATGACCTAAGGATGACTCCGCCGGGTAGTTATCATCCGATTTCGCTTAGAACTTCTGTCCCACAATGAAAAATGTCATCAAGCTCAGGCATGGGTGAGGACGACGGGTATAAAAGCACAGACCATCCACTAACAAAAGCACCAGCCGACCATCATCTGGACGACTTCACATCAGCCAATCATCATCTGAACTATTCCACAATCTCTGCTATGTCCAACTCAGCCTCGCTTGACCTCACTGCGACCTCGACTCCTGACTACACATTCCAGTATATTAATACACCTGCTCCTTCGCCTGTGCCTCCTATGCAGCTAACCGAACTCAAACTTGGCAATGATACCTTCTTCAGCTCCTCACCAAAGGAGAAAGACGAGATAGATGAGGTATGAAACTCAGCATCTACAGATCGGCATGCTGTTAACGTCTCCCAGAGCTTTTGGCCTGATTCAGTCAACCTGTCTTCGCATCAAATTGTAAAAATGTACAATAACGACAAACAGTCCAAACCTAGTCAACCTGTAGGCCTTAATACCCAGTTAACGATTGACCCGCGTCTCACACTATACCATCAGATCCCCGACCCATGCATTAAATCTATCCAGTCTATTTTATCGGGCCCTGACTATCTTATGTCCCAACAAGAGATCAAACAGGATCAAAATATAAAAAGGAACGTAGAAGACCAACTGGTAGATGCTGAAGCTCGACATGCCATCAACTCGCAACTTCTGACGTCCACCCAGACCCGGATCCCTCTCAAATCATTCATGCTGGGTACTACTATATCAGATCTGTTTGCATTGCGACAGGAAGCCAACTCAAATTGGAATCCCAAGGAAGAGACCACAAATCAGGCTAGGACCCTGACTGCTCAGCAATTACATGATATATTCCACTCCTCCACCGACTCACTGACTTCAAATTCAACAAACTCTTCTCACCCATCATCCCGCCTCTCATCCCACTTATCATACTCCTCAAAACTTCCTCCATGCGCTCCTTGCAACTTTTATAAGCGACCAATCAGTATCCCACGGCCGGGCAAAAACGCAAACTCGTACCGCGCATGGCCATCATACAGACAGGCAATTGTGGATTGTGAGCACAACGCTGCGCAGCGATTAGATGATGTTCAACGAGAGTATGAAGATAAGCGTAATGAGGACGTAAAGCAGCATGCGGACCTTCTTGACCAATTAAGTCACACGGTCGCCAATCACAATATGCAAATCGATTCTCTCACGCCGCCTCTTGCACTTCTTTCATCCACTTTACATCAACGAGAAGCCGACCTCGAAACGAGATCCAAAATACTTGACAATCGCGATACCAAGTTAGCTCGTGATGAGGAATGTGTTGCTAACTGGTGTGACCGCCTTCTCTATCCTTCGGCATATCATCATGTATCGCAGACTGACAGACTATCCCACTGTGGAAGATCGATGAGCCAGCCAAACCCTGATCAAGCAACGGAAAGCACCACACACCCCTTAGGGTGGGTGTGTGGTGCTACTAAGTATGTTTTTTTTGAATTTTAACTTATATTTAATTATATTTTCCTAGATTCTCATGCAATAGACACCACCTGACACCCCAGCAGTGTGTCCCTGAACCGCATCTCAACACTGGCCACCCCATCTGAACTTCTGAGGAAGCAATGGACAGTACCACACCTGCTAGGGTGTGGTCTTTTTTTATTGAATTTTAAAATAAAATAAATACATGTACATAAGTTAATAAGAACAAAAGATGAGACTGCTGAACAAATACTGCCCCCACCCAGGTATGTATGATCATAATGATAATAAATAAATAATTATAAATGGGACACCAGAGGGAATATAATAATAATAATGGTGATTAACTGTGATAAGCCCACATAGCTCAAGGTCATGTAAGTCTAAGGCTTGATCCTCTAAGTCCCAGTTTCGGCCAATTTTCGGCCATTTCGGCCAATGCTGGGCCAGGAGGTGAAATCATAAAAATGGCCATTTCGGCCGAAATAGTGATGGGACCTACTTAGGTACCATTATCTGCCCCGGAAGTGGTACCTAACTAGGTAGGCTTAGATGACTGACCAAGGTGTTATATTCATCCACCATGGTTTGGACTAATCCATTGAATTCCACACCATTGTCCATTGTGATTTGTAATACACAGCCGAACCAGCACATGATGTCTTCAAATAGAAACTGGGCGACATTCTTACTTGAGGCCTTACATAACATTTTTGCTTCCAGCCATCCAGAGAGATCATCCTGGAGATCAACAATGTATTTGAATCCATTAGATACTGGCATGTGAACCATGTCCATATTAAATTTATATAATATTGTATTAACGTAGGTCAGGCTCAATGTGATTTTTGGGCAGGTCATGGATCTTTGCTGGCATTCATGGCATGTCTGGCAATACCAGGCCACATAGGATAACATATTAGGCCAGTAAAATCTGTCTGATAATTTTTTGAACGTTGGGTCTCATCCGTGGTGACCAGATTTGTCATGTGCTGCCTTACATAAGCAGGCTCGATCATCTGGGTTTTTGATAACTTTCAGTGGCAATTGACCAGTTTTAGGTCTTCTCCATAGGGTTTCTTGATACAAAAAATAGTGTTTGGTACTCTGAATAAATGTTTTGGTGTTCTTGACTCCTGAGGGTATTTTTAAGTGGTTTAAGTAATATTCAATCCTTTTCCAATAGTCTTCTCCATCAGAATCTTTGAGTTTGTGTGGATGTTCTTTGATTTTTGAGTCAATTTCTGAGTGTTGTGAGACTGTATTGAAATTTCTTTGAGTTACTGAGTGGGCTTGGCATGAAAGAGCTACAAATCCACCATTTCTTGACATATTTTCTTGTGGTTTGAGTGATATTGCTGTGTTATTTTGTCTGAATTCAATGATGTCTTCATATGGTTCCCTCTTAATCCTTGTAGCTGATAGTGTGGCTGCTGAGGAATCATGCAGAGTCCAGTCTTCATATTCTTCTAGGGATTGTGGTCCAGGAATATAGTTTCCTAGTTCATCTAGTCATTCTCTGAATTTTCTGAATCATTTTTATGTCCTGAATTGTTTTGACAATTCTTCTGGTTTTGTTTCTGAGACAAGGATCCAGTCTTCGATATTCTTCATGGGTCTTGTCCAGTAAAAAATGGCCTGGTTCATCTTGGCTCCAGTTCATCTTCTGATTCAACTGAGTCATTTTCATGTGCTGGGCGCATAGATAATCCATCTGGACCTGGTGTTTTTGTGGCTGGAACATGGACCAATTTCAAAATCAAATAGGCTGAATGTAGGAAATCCATCGTGACATAGCCCCATTTGGTAATCCTGGTGTATTAATGGTTTGCTTGAGAAATTCTGGCATCTACTTCCACTCTAAAATGGATTCCCTAGAGATCATTCGC
>MU129009.1:0-186545 GCA_014904985.1 Hydnum rufescens UP504 | reverse complement strand
GTTATGCTTACTTTTCCTTGGATGTCCAGCAACTCTAACCTTAGGTCCTGCAACTATCCTTGGCTTTAGTGATTCGTGTAGAGGCTACCAGTGGCTTTGTCTCAAACAACCTTGAAGATGACTTAGCTCCAAGATGCTTATAGATAGACTGTTCTTTAGAGGCAAGCAGAAAAGTTGACAGTGGTTGACAGGTAATGATTTCCAGAGAGGAGATGATTGTGTGTGGGGTACAGGAAATCTACCAGCTTTTATACCTTTCTGAAGGTGGCTGTGTTTAAGAAATATGACTCCCCCATGGGTGAGTCATATGTGAGAACAAAAGAAAAATAACAAGATGATGTAATAATGCGGTCATAGCTGAGTCATTCATAAAGAGAACAAAAAGAAATCATGAGGAGTGATGTCATAGTGATGCATTCATAAAGAGAACAAAAGGAATCATAAGGGGGTGATGTCACCAATTTGCTGAGCATGTGGAATGCTTGGAGCATGTGGTCACTGACCATGTGGAGCATTCTGGGAGGCGAAATGAAAGGATATCTCCGGGTTTTGGAGATTAATTTGAGCATAGCCAGTGGTTAAGTTGTGTTTTGTTGTTGGTTGATAATGGGACAAGTGCATGGGATGAGATCGATGCAGAAACAGCAGTTTGCATCTGTAATAGACGTTCGTGTATCATTAGATGCGGATTTTTCACAGCTTTCTGGGCGCAGTGGTTCCGAGAAGATCCGGTGTTAAACTGACAAAGAAATTCATTTTTTACTGATGGGTGTTGATTCTGATAGTAATATCGCTCTGTAGAGTTCAGTTTTGATCTGTTCTTCGCGTGCTCGGTACCGTCGGATGTGGATTTTTTATATCTTTCTTAGGCGCGGTTGTTCCGAAAGGATTGAATGCGAACTGACGGAGAAATTCGTTTTTTTAGTAGAAATTCCGGATTTTGGTAGTAAAATTAGCCCTGGAGAGTGCAGTTTGGTCCATTCGACCTGTGTTTGGTACCGTTCGAAAGATGTGAATCATAGCTTTCTAAGCGTTATATGGGCGTACCTCTCCGATCAAAACTGACAGAGTTATAGAATGAATTCGATTTCCGCGCATAGCGTAATTAATTTCGTAATTGGTCATGTGATCCTCCAATGGCTGGAAGTGGTGTGATTTCGCATTTTCTGATACTGGATGTTTTTATCAGTGGCCATTGGGGGGGGGTGAGGCTCAGTGGTTCACCATTGGGCAGGTCATTTGGATGGGTTGCGGGTCATCATTGGGGTGGGTCGTCATTTCGGGAGCTTCTAAAATAATCATTACACATTAGTGAAAAAAATTCAAAGTGACACAAAAGGAGCAGCTTGCACTGCTCCTTTTGCGATCACTGTACATATAGAAAATTTTAAAAAAGTACCTTGTGGTATCCCACACCCACTGAGGCAGGTGTGGGGTACTCATTTTGGCATGGTCACATTGCTTGCATATGGGGCTGGTTGGTGACTGGTTTGTTTTGCAGGTGTGGTCTGGCCTGTTCTCTTTTGCCAGTTCACTGGATCAGGTGTGGTGAGTTCCGTTGGAACTCTGTGGTTCTGCGTCATGTTTTCAATTCATTACCATTCACAGGTTTTGTTTGGCAGGGTTGTGGCTCTTGATTATTCCTTGGCCAGTCATCGTTGGCAGGTTTCATTTGCACTTGTTTTGGGGGGCGTTTGTTCAGCGGGTCTTCATGTTGCTGTTTGTGGTTCAGACGATAGCCTAGAATAATAAATAATGTTAGCTAAAAATTGAAATCAGCACAAAAAGAGCAGCATCTGCTGCTCTTTTTGCGCCAGTTGGGGTACAGTTACCTTATATAAAACCACACACCCACCGCAGCTGCAGTGGGTGTGTGGTTGGTGTGGCCACTCGTTCAGTGCATAGCCACCTCTTGTGTTTGCATCGCATTGGGTTTTTGCTTGGCTTGGTTTTGTTTGGCACTGTTTCATTTGGCGTGGATTCGTTTGGCGTGAGTTTGTGTTTGGCGTGTTTTGGGTTCACATGTTAGCTGTTTGGGCCCCACCAGTTGGGTCTCATCATTTGGTGTGGTCTCGTTTGGGGCCTGGGACCAGGCCATCACCTAGAAAAATTAAAGCAGTCAGTAGAGACATTGAAAGCAGCTGCAAAAAGAGCAGCTTTCACTGCTCTTTTTGCACCATTGGTGCATTACATACCAAGCATAGAACCACACACCCACTACTGCGGGTGTGTGGTTTGTCTCCTTGTGTGGCACATCATCATTCATGGATCCCGTTTGTGGGTCGTGTTATTGTTCTGGGGGGGTTGCTTTGTGCGTCTTCATTTGTGGTGATACCTAAAATATTATTAGTTAAAAAATTAAAAGCGATGCAAAAAGAGCAGTGAAAGCTGCTCTTTTTGCGTCATGTTTGGGGGTACACTATGCACCTTGTATAGAACCACACACCCGCTACTGTGGGTGTGTGGCTCTTCTCTTTGTGGCACATCATCATTTGCGGGGGTGTTGTTGTTCCAGGGGGGGCTTGCTTTGCGGGTGTTCATTTTGACAATACCTAGAATAAAAAATAATTAGTTAAAAAATTAAAAGCGACACAAAAAGAGCAGCTTTCGCTGCTCTTTTGCATCGTTAGGGGTATATACCAAGTATACCAAGTATAGAACCACACACCCGCTACTGTGGGTGTGTGGTTCATCTCTTCATGTGGCACATCATTCGCGGATCCCCTTTGCAGGCGTGTTGGGGTTGGTTTGCGGGTCTTCATTTGTGGCAATACCTAGAATAAAATATTATTAGTTAAAAAATGTAAAATGACACAAAAAGAGTAGCTTGCGCTACTCTTTTTGTGCTATTGTAGGTACTGAGACAAAACTTACCTTATGACCACACACCTGCATCAGCAGGTGTGTGGTCATGTGCTGTTGCTGCTGTTGCTGTTGCTGCTGCTGCTGCTGCTGTTGCTGTTGCTATTGTTGCTGTTGCTGTTGTGTCGTGGTTGTGCAGTCGCCTTTCTGTTACTTGGTGTGGCTGCGTAGTTGTGAAATTCAACACTGGCAATTGCTGATACTCAAGAGGCGCCCAAGTGCTGGCCCTGCAAGCACAGTACACAATAGCAGCAACCATGTATATGTGAAATAAATAAAACACTACTATATTTAAATTTGGGCTAATTCTGATGTGTAGAAGTGGCCCAATCCACTCTGTAATTAGCAATCTCATGCCTTATTGAGCTCTGACTCATTACCATTGTCTTCTTCAGGTTTTCCTGGACACATTTTTATTATATAGTATTTATTTATAATATACATGCTTGGTACTATTGTGTACTGTGCTTGCAGCACCAGTGCTTGGGTGCTTCTTGAGTATTGGCAATTGCTGGCATTGAATTTTGCAACTCTACGCAGCCACACCCAGCAAGCGACCACATGACCATGACACAACAGCAACAGAAACAACAGCAGCTAGCAACAGTGCACGACCATGACTGCATGACCATGACCACATGACCACACACCTGCTGCTGCAGGTGTGTGGTCATAAGGTAAGTTTTTGTCTTAGTAGAGACAATGGCACAAAAAGAGTAGTGCAAGCTACTCTTTTTGTGCCACTTTGAATTCTTATACTAATATAGCTTTTATTATTTTAGATTATGGTCTGCAGCCAGAGATGAAAACCTGCCACACAATGAGGTTCCAAATGGCAAGAGCCATACCCAAACAAATGATGGACCGCCCAATGGGTAGCCCCAGGAACCACACACCCGCCACAGCGGGTGTGTGGCACTGTTTAACATGAGTTTCCCCCCCCCAATAGATACAGCTGCACAAAAGGAGCAGGGATAGCTGCTCCTTTTGCGCTGCTTCGAATTTCTAAATAATATTTTAATATTCTAGGTCTCAAGCCACACCAACACCCTATGAGCCCCTACCAACCAACATCCATACGAGCCCTGACCGAAACTCTGCCAAGTGAAAACCCGATGAACACCCCACCAAAGAACTGACCCAAACCAGACACCCGCCATGGTGGGTGTCTGGTTCTATGTAAGTTCTATACCCTACCATGCAAAAGAGCAGTGAAAGCTGCTCTTTTTGCATTGGTTTAAATTTCTTTACTAACTACTTTGATGATTCTAGGTTTTGGCCTGGTCCCAGGTGCCCAATGACAGGGCCTGATGGGCTAGGGCTCACACACCACCACAGCAACCAAACCATGGCAAACAAAGCCACGCCCAATGAAACCATGCCAGACAAAACCATGTGAAATGAAGGGGTGAGAGGTGGCAATGATGCGAACCACACACCTGCTGCAGTGGGTGTGTGGTTCTATATAAGATAAGTAGACTTATACATCCCCAACAGTGCAAGAAGAGCAGCAAATGCTGCTCTTCTTGCACTGCTTTTTATTTTTGAACTAATAGATCCATTCTAGGTTATCACTGCAGATGAAGAGCTGTGAAACAACCCCCCCCCAAAACGAAACCCGTGAATGATGCCAAAATCCCCATGAACCACACATCCGCTACAGTGGGTGTGTGGTTCTATAAGATAAGTAATATTGTATACCCACAATGGCATGAAAAGAGCAGCATCTGCTGCTCTTTCACACTGATTTTACTTTTTAACTAACACATGATTTATTATTTTAGGTTACAGTATTGCCTGAACCCCAAACAGCAAAACAAAGATCCCTGGACGAACTGCCCCCTGTGGAAATGACAATGCCCCCACCAAAGGAAAGCCACAAATGCAACCCGCCAAAACAACAAGTACCGAACAAAACCCACAAATGATGACCAACCAAGGAACACCCACCAGGCGAATCCCACGAATGGGAATGCACAACGCAAGACCCAGAAACCCCAGATGGGACCACACACCTGCCTAAGCAGGTGTGTGGTAATTTTAAGGTAAGTATTCTCGTAACATATAGTGGCACCGAAGGAGCAGCATACACTGCTCCTTTGGTGTAGTAGCTTTTTCTTTTTTTCTTTTTTACTAACATATTATTTATGTATTATCTGGTTCCAGGTTCTCATCTAAACCCACAACCCCCCCCCCCCAAACACTCTAATCAAGACCCATGACCCTGCCAAAAAAGACCTGCAACCCCACCAAAAAATACCTGCAAACTGCAACCATGACACAACTTGCCACACCTGACCAGCAAACTGAGGGAAAATGGGCCAGACTACACACCCGCAGCAGCAGGTGTGTGGTCATCTAAGGTGAGTCCCATTCCCCATAGATACAGTGGTGCAAAAAGAGCAGTGACAGCTGCTCTTTTTGTGTCACTTTTAACTTCCTACTAATCTAAATTTTTTTATTCTAGATCTTGCTCCTCCCTGAACAAGTACATACCCAAAAACCCCCCAGCCCCCCTGAGCCCTGTACAAAAAACCGATGGTGGGGGGTGTGCAACCGTGGGCCAAAATGAGTACCACACACCTGCCAAAGCAGGTGTGTGGTACTATAGGTATTTCTTAAAACTTTCTACACATACGGTGACATAAAAGGAGCAGCTTGCACTGCTCCTTTTGCTCACTTCAAATTGCTTCTATTATTCTAGGATCTGAGCTGACCTGTGAAATGGAAAACCAAGCCCAAACTACATGGTGACCACAGTACAAGATGAGTACCACACACCTGCTGAAGCGGGTGTGTGGTACTACAAGGTATTTTTTTTTAAATTTATATATATACCATGATGCAAGTGGAGCAGCCCAGGCTGCTCCTTTGTGCAGCCCAGGCAGATAGATTAGACACCCTTTGGGTTGGCTTTTACTGCACAGGAGAGGACCCAAAGGGTCCCTTAACCTGTTGCAGACCCATGAGGGGACAGCACTAAACCATGGTTTTGGCATGGTCAGGGCAGGGTATTGACAATAAAACTCATGGGCTGGGCCACTCCACCCATGGGTGGGACCTGCTGACCCATGAGTTAGAGCATTAGACCCATGGGTTTGACCCCTAGAGCCATGAGTTTGACCTCCAGACCCATGAGTTTGACCCCAGACCCATGGGTTTGAGCCCTGGACTCATGAGTTAGACCCTCAGACTCATGAGCCAGACCCTCATACCCATGAGTTAGATCCTCAGACCCATGAGGTGGACCATCAAACTCATGAGTTTGGCCCCCAGACCCATGGGTCTCACCCCTAGACCCACTGGGTTTGACCCCCAAACCCATGGGTCTGACCTCTAGACCCATGGGTCTGACCCCCAACCCATGGGTCTGACCTCTAGACCCATGGGTCTGACCCCCAAACCCATGGTCTGACCCCAAACCCATGGGTCTGACCCCAAACCCATGGGTCTGACCCCCAAACCCATGGGTCTGACCTCTAGACCCATGGGTCTGACCCCCAAACCCATGGGTCTGACCTCTAAACCCATGGGTCTGACCCCTAAACCCATGGTCTGACCCCTAGACCCATGGGTCTGACCCTAACCCATGGGTCTGACCTCTAGACCCATGGGTTTGACCTCTAAACCCATGAGTCTGACCTTAAACCATGGGTTGACCCCAAACCCATGGGTTTGACCTCTAGACCCATGGGTTTGACTCTAGACCCATGGGTTTGACCCAAACCCATGGGTTTGACCTCTAGACCCATGGGTCTGACCACCAGACCCATGAGTTGGGCCATGAACAACCCTGAATATTACTACTATATTGGAAGACCATATATGGCAGGATACATAGATCATTATGTAATTGATTATGTAATATCTTCCATATATGGTAATATTATGTAATTAGATTATGTAATTGTATTACATAATGCTTATGTAATGGTCCATGTATGGTAATAGCTTAGATGATAACATTACCATATATGGAAATATTATGTAATTATATTACATAATATTGCCATATATGGTATACAGCAGTGGTTTGAGACAAAATGTTCATAGCACATGAAGGAGTGGTTGGATTTTGTTGAAATAACATTCATTGGAAAGGGGGGATCAAAATGGATTGAATGGTGGTACAAACATCATGATCTAGAAAGAATTGATGGCAGGGGGTGGGCAGGGACATTGAAAACAGGAAATCTGAGGCAGCTCCACACTGGAGCCACCAAAATAATCATCCTCAGAGATGAGGATAGAGCACCATGGGATGCACCCATTGGTCCAAGAAAGAAGGAAATTGATGGAGAAATGGGGGAGATATGGATGCCAGCTCATCAGGGAGAAAAATGCCCATAAAACACAAACCACTGGTCCAATTTTATTACAACCAGGACCATTGGAAAGAGGGAATCAAGGGCTTTCATTTAACTGGATATTGAAAAAAAAAAGTCAAGGGTTCCCCCTGCAATGTGAGATAGAAGCCCACAGCCACACAGCAACAAGAGCTGGATTGATCACTTGCTGGGTCACCAAGCAATTGCGTTCTATCCTGCCCCTGCATGCTGGAGGTGGCTGGGGTGGATCCTCAGGTATGACAGAGGTGCTGTGTGGGCAGCTCTGTCTCCTCAGAGGTGGTGTTGAGCATGGTGTTGAGTATGTCACAACTCAACACTGGCAATTTCCAGGTTTTTTGCTCAATAAGGCAACTCCCAGTCAGTCACCTGATGCTGTAGCTGGGGACTTGAAAATTTGCACAGAGTATGATGCCATTATGCACTAATCATGTGCCAAAAATTAGCCCAATCCATGCACTCAAAGAGGGGGAACTGGGCAAGGGGACTGGAACCACCAGAAGTTGCCGGAAAATAAGTGCTGGGTGGATGAGCCTGAAATTTGGCACATATTAGGAGATTATTGGGATGCAAATCATATCAAAATTTCAGCCCAATCCATGCATTACCTGTGGAGATATGGGCCAAACAGGGTTGGACACTAAAAATTGATTTCCTCCCCCTATAAAATAGCTGAGGACTTGAAAATTTATGCAGAGTATGATGTCATTATGAAGTAATTATGTGCCAAAGATCAGCTCAATCCATGCACTCAAAGAGGGGGAACTGGGCAAGGGGGACTGGAACCACTGGAAGTTTCTGGAACCTAAGCGCTGGGAGGAAGAGTCTGAAATTTGGCACATAGTACAAGACTATTAGGATGCAAATATATCAAAATTTCAGCCCAATCCATGCATTACTTATGGAGATATGGGCCACACAGGGTTGGACACTAAACATTGATTTCCTCCCCCTATAAAATAGCTAAGGACTTGAAAATTTACACAGAGTATGACGTTATTATGAAGTAGTTATGTGCTAAAAATCAGCTTAATCCATGCACTCAAAGAGGGGGAACTGGGCAAGGGGGACTGGAACCACCGGAAGTTGCCAGAAAATAAGCACTGGGCGGATGAGTCTGAAATTTGGCACATAGTAGGAGACTATTAGGACACAAATCATATCAAAATTTCAGCCCAATCCATGCATTACTTATGGATATATGAGCCAAACAAGTATGGACATTGAAAATTGATTTACTCCCCCTACAGTCAAGATGTAAACTTGAAATTCTACACAGAGTATAGTCATATAATGAAGTAAATATATACCAAGAATCAGCTCAATCAGTTGAGTTTGAGATATTCAACTTCCTTGGCAGGCAGAAAAGAGAAAAAACTCCACCATAAATGTGAATCACCCCACATTAGGCCCAAAATAGGTGGAACTGACCTGGAATATTATGATACACACTATATCCAAAAATGGAATGAATTGGATGTGTGGAAGTGGCTGAAGTTGAGGGGGAGGGGGAGGAAAATCAAAAGTGAATTACACAAGATGTAGAGCAGGGATGGATCTGATATTAAGCCACTAGTGCAATATGTATATGGGAGCTTACATCCCAAATATCAGCCTAACCAGACTCCATTTAAGCATTGCTCCACATCATCCCCCCCCTAACTCACAATTTCCTCCCCAGGGCCTTCCATCCATGCCATTACCCTGAAAATTTACAGTTGGCTCACCAAACAAATATAAACACAGATAAGTCTGGATAAGTCCAGCATAAGTCTGGCTAAGTCTGAGGGAATCCGGGCAAGAATGAGATAATGAGGATAGGAGGGGATGGAGAGGCAATCCAGCAGCCCAGAGGGGACTAGGTGGGAATGAGCACAACAGTCCTTAAGCTCACAGAGTCAACTGGAAAGTACTCAGACTGTAGTCCAGAGTAGAAGCAGAAATCCTGAGATTAACATTAAGGGAATAGGTACAGTGAAGCTAACCTGTAGTCCAGAGTAGAATCAGAAATCCTGAGAGACCAAAGCTGAGTCTCTGGATGTCACCCTGGACTACTTATACATAGTTCCTATACTACAGGGGATTGATCACTTAATGAGAGGTGGTTACAGGGGGGCAGGCACAAGAGGGGGAGCAGGCAGGGGATGGGAAAGTGGAGGGAACAGGGACAGGGCCAGGGGTAAGTGTGTGGGAACCGGAAGTAAGGAAATGAGGAAATGAAGGGGAAATGAGATGGAGGCAGGGACAAATTGGAAACAGGCCAGAACCAAAACTGGAAATAAACTGGAAACAAAACTGGAATTAACTGGGAAACAGATGAACTCTGACATTACCCCCCTCTTAAGCCCAATCGTCCCAAGTGGGCTGGAAGGATCAATCCACGGAAACATCTGGAGTTTTTGTGCCACATAACATGTCAGGCAATAATCGTTCTCGATTCAAAGAAGCTCATCTCCACTGTGAAGAGGCTGTGCAGGTGTTAAAGGAGGCACAGGAGGAGGAGGCCAGGCTCACAGAGGAGCGAAAGAAGGAGGAGGCAAAGTGGAAGGCAGCTGAGGTGGCATGTCATAAGGCAGCTGCAGAGGCCAAGGCTGCTGCAGAGGCTAAGGCTGCCATGGAGGCTAAGGCCACCATGGAGGCTACTGCCAGAAGGGTCCATGAGGACTCTGTGAACCAGCCATGAGTCCATGTCCTGGCTGAGTTCCGCTTACTTGGTAACAATATCCTCCAGGTCTACCTGTGTGTCCACTGTATTCAGCACCGGATCTCTTGTGTCCCCCAGGACAAGCCAGGAGCACAGGCATGCCAGCCATGCTTCATGGCGAAAGTTTGATGCACACTGGGTGACAAAGGGGCATCCAGAGCTGAGCCATTGACGGGCTGGGGCTGTGCTCGTGCTCCTGCAGCAGACATCCAGCTCTGACTGGTGGTAGCCATGGAGCAAAGTGCACTTGCACACAAACAGTTGGCCGAGGTGTTGGAGAAGCAGGCCCAGGCCATGGAGGAGATGGCATTGTTGGTGGGGGAGATGCGAGACTCTCTCCAGGCCATCACCTGGCACTTGGTCCCTCGCCAGGTGGTGTCTCATCCTTCAGTCCCAAGTCCAGAGTGGATGGGGATCAGGTCTGGAACAGTTGAGCTGGCTTCAGGTGGGGGTCCGTCATCCGGATGCAGGGTCAAGCATCAGTGTACTGACAAGCCCATCATCATAACAGAAAGCGAAGGTGGTAATGACAATGATGATGATGAGGATGATGACATGGATGATGAAGACAATGATGATGAGGATGAGGGTGATGAGTAGTCTGAGTTGTTGTTCTGTCCTCCTCTCCTCCCTTTTTGCTTTTTTCCTTGTTGTAAATATGTTGTCTCTTGAAGCCGTCAATGTGTTGACCAGTCTGGGAGGTCCATTGGAGATTCTGTAAGGAACTGGGTGGTCCTGAATGGTATGGATGCGAACTCCAAGGCATTAATGCATCTCAGGGTCTCTGGATGAGTCCAGTGGAATTCCTGGATGGCCTCTGGGGCGTTTTCCAGGTTGGCTTCAGGGACCCACTCATTGTCGGAAGCTGGGTACCCTTTCCACTTCACTAGGTACTGGAGTCTCTGGCAGAAATACCTGGAATTCTCGATTCACTTGACTTCATACTCCTCTTCACCTCCTTGTAAGATTGGAGGTGGTGGGGGGTGAGCTGTGTGCTCCGCAATCGGGTCTGGTCGGAAGGGGCAGAGTTTGGACACATGGAACACTGGGTGGATGTGCATGGAGGCAGGGAGTTTGAGATGGATGGCAGAGCAGGAGATGACTTTGTCAACCTTATAGGGCCCAAGCCATTTGTCGGAGAGTTTTTTGGTGGGATGGTCAGTGGAGATGTCACATGCATCTAGCCAAACTTGGTTGCCAATTGTGTATTCCAGAGCATCCATGCAGTGGGCATCATAGAAGCATGCCATGTCTTCTGCAGCCTTCCATAAGGCAGCCTGGGCTTCATCCATAGTCTTCTGCATCCGAGTGATGAAGTCTGAGGCAGCTTTGATCGTCCCAGCATGGACTGGTTCAATGCCAAGGCAGGGGTCCTGTCCAGAGTCCAGCCGGAACAGGATCCAGCATGTAGAGGAGTGCACATGGTTGTTATATGCAAATTCCATGATAGGGAGCCATTCTGCCCAGTTGTTCTGCTGGTGGTTAACAAAGATCTGGAGGTATTGCTCAATTTCCTGATTGACGTGCTCCATCTGTCCATCCATCTGGGGGTGGAAAGCCATTGAGAAATTCGTTTTAACACCAAGGAGTGAGTTCAGTTCTTTCATGAACTTGGAAGTGAAGGTGGTGCCTCGGTTGCTGATGATGGTTTCCAGAAGGCCATGATGTCTCCACACATTGTCTTGGAACAGATGGGTGACCCCAGCAGAATCAACTGTGGTGGTCATGGGCATTGCATGGATTCATTTGGATAACTGATCGACAATGATCATCATGCTGTCAAATCCATGTGACTCTGGGAGTTCCATGATCATGTCCACAGATATGACCTGCCATTGATGGTCTGGCACAGGGTTGGGGTGGAGTGTTCCGGTTGGCTTGGAGGGGAAGGTTTTCATTTGGTTGCAAGTGTCACAGGCTGAGACATAGGTTGCAATGTATTGAGACATCCCTGGCCACCAGTAGTGGCAGGACACCAGTTCATATGTCTTCCACTGTCCAGGGTGACCTGTGGTCAGGGTATCGTGGTGCTTGTGCATGAGGTCATGACGGAGTTTGGGGTCCAACGGGACGTATACACAGCCTCGGTAGAGATCCATGGAGCCATGGAGTTCCCAATCCTTGAGGTGTGCCTTTGGTCCATCTCCATTCAGCTCCTTAATGATCTGGACTACTTCATCATCAATCTCTGTTGCCCTTTAATCCATGCCATCAGACTCTGGCTGGGCCCTTTGACTGTAATGACCTCTGGGGAGTCAGTGGCTCATGCCTGGAAGGCAGCCAGTTTCAGGAGGACCACATCAGAATTGTCAGAGTCCCCATGTGGATGGTCTGACCAGCGCGAAAGGGCATTGGGCTTCCTGGATTGTGTCCCTCAATGGTGTTGGAGGGTGAAGTTGAACTGAGAGAGGAATATGCTCCACTGGGCTTGCCTCTGGTTCAACTTCTGGGCAGACCTGGAAGTACTGGAGGTTCTGGTGGTCTGTCAAGATCTCAACCGGGTGAGGGGAACCTTTGAGGTAGTGTCTCCAAGCTTCTAAGGCCCAGATGATGGCTAAGAGCTCCTTGTCATAGATGTTGTAGTTTCTCTCGGCCTCAGATAAGCTTTTTGACAAGAAACCCACTGGGCACCACTTCTCATCATCTTGGAGTTGGGAGAGTACAGCTCCTGTTGCATACCCAAGGCATCTGCTTCTACCTGGAACCATCCGGATTCAGAGGGAAACACAAGGATCAGTGTGGAGGTGATGAGGGCTTTCAGTTTGAGGAAGGCATTACATTCTGCATTGGTCCACTGGAAGGTGTGTCTTTCCAGGTGAGGTTGTTCAGGGGTCTGGCAACCTTGGCAAAATCCTGAATGAACCATCAGTAGAAGTTAATGAACCCTAAGAATGACTGTGTTTCTTTCAGGTTTTGGGTTCTGGCCAGTCCATTATGCCTCCGACTTTGACAGGGTCCATCTCCACATGGTCCGGCTGTGAATATCATCCCCAGGTATTCAATCTGATCCTGGAAGAACTCACACTTCTCCAGTTTCAGGAAGAGTTTGTTTTCCCAGAGGGTCTGCAGGATGCCTTGGACTTCTCGGACATACTCTTCTCAAGTCTTGGCAAAGCACAAGATGTCATCCAGGTACACAATGCATACTCCATTGTCAATCCATTCCTGGAGGATGTCATTGACCATGTTCTGGAATGTCCTGGGGGAGTTGCAGAGTCTGAAGAACATTACCAATGGTTCGAACAGTCCTCAGTTCATCCAGAATGCTGCTTTCCATTCATCTCCTTCTGCCATCTGGATGTTCTGGAATCCCCACCAGAGGTCAAGTTTCCTGAACACTTTGGCTCCATGGAGTTGATCGATGATGTCAGAAATCAGGGGTAAGGGGTATGGGTTCTTAACCATGATGTCGTTGAGTTTCTGGTAGTCCTGGACTAGGCAGAACCCTGCATCCTTTTTCTTCATGAAGAACACCAGAGCAGCCATTGGAGACTTTGATGGACAGATTCAACCGGAAGCAAGATTCTCCTTCAGGAAGTCATCAAGTTCTTTCTGTTCACCTGGGGACAGTGGGAACAGTTTGGTGGGAGGAGGTAGCTGAGTTCCTTCTTGAAACTCAATGTGGTGGTCCCATGGCTTCCATGTGGGGAGTTGGTCAAAGGAGTCTTTGGAGAACACATCTTGGAAGTCACGGAATTCCTTGGGTATGAGCTCCTCAAAGGTTTTGGCAGGTTTGTTTGCTTTCACCTTAGTGGCCTCTGCCAACCTCTGAGAAGGGGTGGACATTGCTCAGATGATTTCGGAGTGTTCCCTGTCTCCTTTTTCCAAGGTCAGGGTCTCATCATTGTCATCCAGTGGTGCAGTGTGGAAGATAAAAACATCCAGTATCAGAAAATGCGAAATCACACCACTCCCAGCCTTTGGATGATCACATGACCAATTACGAAATTAATTACAGCTATGTGTGGAAATCAAATTCATTATATAACTCTGTCAGCTTTTATTGGAGAGGTATGCCCATATAACACTTAGAAAGCTATGATTCACACCTTTCGAATGGTACCCAACACAAGTTGAACAGACCAAAACTGCACTCTCCAGACCAATTTTACTATCAAAATCCGGAATTTCCAGTAAAAAATGAATTTCTCCATCAGTTCACATCCAATCCCCTTGGAACAACCGCACCTAGAAATACATAAAAATCTGCATCCAACGGTACCAAGCGTGCGAAGAACAGATCAAAACTGAACTCTACAGAATGATATTACTATCAGAATTAACACCCATCAGTAAAAAACGAATTTCTCTGTCAGTTTACACCAGATCTGCTCAGAACCACCGTGCCCAGAAAGCTATTAAAAATTCGCATCTAATGATACCAAGAACATCTATTACAGATGCAAACTGCTGTTTCTGCATCAAATCCCATCCCATGCACTTGTCCCCATTATCAACCAGCAACAAAACACCTTGACCATTGGACTATGCTCAAATTAATCTCCAAAACCCGGAGATATCCTTTCATTTTGCCTCCAGAATGCTCCACATGGTCAGTGACCACATGCTCCAAGCATTCCACATGCTCAGCAAATTGGTGACATCACCCCTCCTCATGATTCCTTTTGTTCTCTTTATGAATGACATCACTATGACATCACCTCCTCATGAATCCTTTTGTTCTCCTTATGCATGACTCAGCTATGACTGCATTATGACATCATCTTGTTATTTTTCTTTTGTTCTCACCTATGACTCACATATGACTCACCCATGAGGGAGTCATATTTCTTAAACACAGCCACGTTCAGAAAGGTATAAAAGCTGGTAGATTTCCTGTATCCCCACACAATCATCTCCTCTCTGGAAATCATCACTGTCAACCACTGTCAACTTTTCTGCTTGCCTCTAAAGAACAGTCTATCTATAAGCCATCTGGAGCTAAGTCATCTTCAAGGTTGCTGAGACAAAGCCACTGGTAGCCCTCTACACGAATCACTAAAGCCAAGGATAGTTGCAGGACCTAAGGTTAGAGTTGCTGGACATCCAAGGAAAAGTAAGCATAACGAAATACAAATCAGGTTTTGAAGAAAGAAGGAAGAAACATACTAACAAGACTAACCAAGCACTGACCAGTCTGTAGCCCACAGATATCCGCATTTTGACCAGGAGAACGTAAACAAGAATACACAAATATCAGTAAATGAACCAACACAACATGAACAATGTATAAGCCTTTCCACAAGCATCCCAGACATATAAGCCTTTCCATAAGCATCCCACACAACGTATAAGCCTTCCTACAAGCATCACAGATGTATAAGCCTTTCTATAAGCATCCCAAACAATATATCATTGACTACAGCTAGTCCATATCCCTTCCTATTCTCCACTGAACACCATACACATCTTTCAGAGTGTGATCAACCATTGAAGTGAACCAACCCAATGAATAACAACAGAAATACAGTCTCCCATCTACACACTGGCTGAACCAGATTTTGATTTGACAGTCATCAGAGCTCCCAACCCTTCTTCTATAGTGGGCTCGTTCCGGGTGTCTCCATGGCTTTCTGACCACCTCTCTCTGGTCAATGTTCCATATTCCATATTTTCCAGATCATTGCTCGGCAGTCAGATGGGCATTGGGTCAGCATCAGCTTCCCTGTCGTCCAGTCGATCTCCAGGTTGTGGTGGTGGAGCCAGGTGTGCCCTATGATCAATTTGGTTTTACCCAGTCCGATCATGGAGAACACCACCTGTTCAGAGTGGTCGTCAATCCAGAGGATGACTTCTACTTCTTCACAGACAGACCCCATCTCATTGAGTGTTCCATCAACATTGTAGACTGGGATGGGGCAGGCAAGTGGCTGTACATCTAGTCCATTCTCCTTTGCAAAGGCTGGGTCCATGAACATCCCAGTTGCTCCGGAGTCCAGTAGAGCAGTTCCAGCGCAGATGGTTCCAGTCTGGGGTGATTGGATTTTCACCTTGACTTCCATGGCTCATCTAGGATCTTCAGAGAGGAGGCAGATTGAGGGTGGAGGGCTATAAATGGGGTTGGTATAGGTGGATACATTTTCAGAATCATCACTCTCATCATCAGAGAAAAACATGTCATTTCTGATTCCATATGTACAGTTTTGGAGGGGGGTGAATCTGTTGGTCAAACAGGATGCATCCTTCACTGCTGACCATTGGGAAAACCCTGTGGAGTAGATCCTGAGGGTTCTGGTGTGTCCATTGCAGGTGGGAACAGCTTCTGTAGTTCCTCATGGATGATTGCTCTGATGTCTTCTGTTGCCTGGACAAATTGTCGTGGCTTTCATGGGTGTGGGCAGTCACGAGAGATGTGTCCCAGCTCCTGGCAGTTGTAACACTGTCATGCCTCTTGCTTCTGTGTGGAGTCTATGTCCATGGGGGCAAACAACATTGAAGAGGAATGTGTAGCCATGGGAGGCACTGGGGTTGGCCTGGGGGCAGGGGGTGTCATCTGGGGCTTCTCCATGGGTGTTGGAGGGTTCCTCGGTGCATAGGGGTTTGTGCCCGCTGTGGCCTGTTGGAACTGGAGGTATAAGTTGTCCAGCTGGCATGCTGTGTCCTGCCATCCTCCAAGGGTCCCTGGTAGGTTGCTGAGGTGCATTTTCTCCAGCAACCATTCATTGAGTCCTTGTTGGTATGCATTGATAAGGGCCTCTTCTCCAAAGCCAGTTTGACCTGCCAAGGTGTCAAAGTGCATGGTGTACTCCTCGGCGGACATCTTTCCCTGCTTCAGGTTCCAAAGTTGGGACCAAGCAGTGAACTCTCAATCTGGCTCCCCAAAGGCGCTCTCAAAGGCAACCAGGAACTCCTCGAAGGTCTTGTATGGGTTGTGAGTCTTGGGGTCCAGGAAAGAGGTGGAAAGGCTTTCCACCCATGCTCCAGTGGTTCTGTCCTTCATCCAGGAGAGGGTGTATAGGATTTTGTGCAGCTCCATGGGGTAGACTCTGGGCTGGATAGCAATATTTAGCTGGATGGAGCACAGGAAACCTTCTGTCTTCTTCTAGTCTCCTGAGAATGGTTTGGGGTCTGCCCCTTGGCCTCACGAGTGGATTGGGTAGGTGGGGGTTGCTGTTGGAGGGTCTGCTGAACTGTGGTGGACATGAAGCCTGCGATGTGTGTCCCTTGGTTTCACATGTTGTCCAGTTCTTCTCCAAGGGCGGCATTCTGTTGTTGGAGTTGAGTGAGGAGGTGTTGGTGGTCCACGGTGATGGCTACTGGAGTGCCATCAGACATTTCAGAATGAGTGGGTGGAAAATCAGCAGTGCTGAGCAATCCAGATGGTGGGCTTGTGAGAGAGCTTTGGTCTTCTGTCAGGGCCATGCTGTGATGAGAGCACCAAACAAATATAAACACAGATAAGTCCAGATAAGTCTGGCATAAGTCTGGCTAAGTCTGAGGGAATCCAGGCAAGAATGAGATAACGAGGATAGGAGGGGATGGAGAGGCAATCCAGCAGCCCAGAGGGGACTAGGTGGGAATGAGCACAATGGTCCTTAAGCTCACGGAGTCAACTGGAAAGTACTCAGACTGTAGTCCAGAGTAGAAGCGGAAATCCTGATATTAACATTAAGGGAATAGGTACAGTGAAGCTAACCTGTAGTCCGGAGTAGAAGTGGAAATCCTGAGAGACCAAAGCTGAGTCTCTGGACATCACCCTGGACTACTTATACATAGTTCCTATACTATGGGGGATTGATCACTTAACAAGAGGTGGTTACAGGGGGGCAGGCACAAGAGGGGGAGCGGGCAGGGGATGGGAAAGTGGAGGGAACAGGGACAGGGCCAGGGGTAAGTGTGTGGGAACTGGAAGTAAAGGAAATGAGGAAATGAAGGGGAAATGAGATGGAGGCAGGGACAAATCAGAAACAGGCCGGAACCAAAACCAGAATTAACTGGGAAATGGATGAACTCTGACAGGGGTCAAACTCATGGGTCTGGAGGTCAAACCCATGGGTCTAATGCTCTAACTCATGGGTCAGCAGGTCCCACCCATGGGTGGAGTGGCCCAGCCCATGAGTTTTATTGTCAATACCCTGCCCTGACCATGCCAAAACCATGGTTTAGTGCTGTCCCCTCATGGGTCAATATTTGTCCAACCCATGGGTCTGTGATAGGTCAGGGGACCCTTTGGGTCCTCTCCTGTGCAGTAAAAGCCAACCCAAAGGGTCCAAATCTATCTGCCTGAGGTGCCTTTGCATCACTTTGAATTTTTTTTTTTTACTAATGTATGCTATTATTTTAGGATCCAAATTGAAGCCCCCGAAATGACAACCCATGACTTGTCCAAACAACCTGCCCAATGATGAATTGTCAAGCCCAGCCCCCTGTACCACACCTGCCCAAGCGGGTGTGGTGCTACTTAGTTTTTTTCTTTTTTAAATTTTGAGGGACAGTACCACACACCCGCCCAAGTGGGTGTGTGGTGCTACTAAGTAGTGCTTTTTTTTTCTTTTGATTTGTATGGACAGCAGGCTGGTCAGCCACTTTTTATACCTATCTTAGGTACCAATCTGGGGCAGATTTGATACCTATGGAGGTCTGTATATAGTTGGGCCCAACTCTGGCCCAAACAGTTGATTAGCCTACCCCTGAGCAAGATGTGGGCCCAAATTTGGGCCCAACTAGGCCCAACTGGGCCCAAACTGGGCCCAACTGGTCCTAACCATAAATAGCAACATAACATATTATATAATCAATATTATATAAGCATTCATAATCAATTTCCATATTTGGCCATATTACATAAGCATTTTCTATATATGGGCATAGCTTAGGTAATTATTCCAAATATGGAAGCTTATGTAACATTTCCAATTGATTAGGTAATCATCCAAATATAGAAATTGATTATGTAATATGCCCATATATAGAAAATGCTTATGTAATATGTCCAAATATGGAAATTGATTATTTAAGCAACTACTTATGGTGTACTACATAAGCACATTATTATGTAGTTGATCAAACCCTAACCCTAACCTCACTGGACATGGGGGTAGACATTCCCAACCACACTCCAGACAATCCCAACTCCAACCCCCAACTCCAACCCCAACCCTAACCACCAACCTCCAACCTCCAACCCTAACCCCCAACTGTCCCCAACCCCCAACATAATTACTATATTTGGCACACTACAGCATGAGGTGAAGTTGGGCCCAAGGTAGCCACAAATGGGCCCAACTTGGGCCCAAAGTCTGTAAGCCAGGGGTATTAAAGACCCTGAGCTGGACCCAATTATGTTCCATATTGCTTGGGACCTAGTTAGGTATTAAAAATGCCTCATTTTTCCACCTAAGGTAGGTGTCATAACTGGCTGACCAAGGTGGTGAAAGACCCTATTAAAAATACCCTTGAGTTTGAACTTGTGAGAAGTCTCTAGTGATACAAGGCCTTGTGAAGATATGCAAGTTCACAACTTTTGATCTCAAATTGACATCAAAAATCCTCAAATGTGGCTTGTATGATCATCAAATGCCCTTTTGATCAATATTTGATGTTGAACAGTTTTCTACCCTATTAGGTACTATATCACATCAATTTGACATACCTTTTGAGGTCTACCCAAGTAGCTGACCAGCCTGGACCTACACTGTTGTGCATGGGTATCACACCTGATCCATTGAGACTGGCCTCCACCTCTGAGTGGATCAGCCCATCAGAGACAAGGATTGACAACTAATGACATTGGAGAATATCTCTTGACTTGATACATGTATTCTGCACACATCACATTGGTGTGTACTCATCAATGATCCTTGCCAGTCTGTCTGCAGTAGCATATGAGTCTAGTGCTTGAAAATCTCCATAATCCACCAAGTCACTCCTGATTTGAGCCTGGACCAAGTTAGTGGTGTGTTCCATTTCAGGTGCATCAGGTGAATCAGCATTCCTCCCCCTCCGAATCCAAAGGATGACCACTGGGTTGACAAACCAAGATCAGCAATCCCATCCACAGTTAGAATTAGTCACAACCCTGACAACAAATAAACACCAGATATTGAAGATGTGGGTGAGGCAGGTGATGCTGGAATGGTTGTTTAGACATACTGGAGGGGGGAAATCAATGAAAACCTAAACTGACCAAAAGTTTGAGGAAGGGCACACAGGCCTTGACTGCCTGAATATTTGAGCACCTAATAAAATTTGGGAGAGATAAGGTCAAGGGTGGAGGTGAGGCTTGACAATATTTACCAGATAACAGGGGAGCAATGATGAGACCATAATTACACAGAATCATTTGGCTTTGGCACATTAGATGTAACTTACATTATCCTGTAATAAATCCAAGTAAAAGTAGTGCAGCCAGAAAAATAGGATATTATTCCCTTGTATAAATTTATGAACTCACAAGCTAACATTGTAAATGTCAGTGAGATCTATGAGCCAGGACCATACACAGAATAGTAGGAGATGGGACATACATCCTATGTTGGGGATGTAGTGAACTAAGAGGTTGTCCAGAGATCACAAATACAAGAGTGGGAGGTGTGGACTGACCTCCTATGGGACAAAACCATCAAGTGAGACATGATCAAGTAAGGGTGCATAGAATTCTGAGACATCTGGACTTACAGGCTGCATTATCATTAAAAAAGGAAATCAGAAAGGGATGATGTATTGAATTCCAAGACATTCAGACTCACTTGCTACATTGTCAAAGGAATGAAAAGATGAATGAGTGAAGAAGATGCATCAAATCCTAAGAGATCTGGACTTACAACCTATGTTGTCAATATCACCAACAGATGAATCAGCAAGGAACAATCCATTAAATTCTATGACATCCACACTTACATGCTATGTGGTCAATAGCACCAAATGATGAATCACCAAGGGACAATCCATTGAATTCTATGACATCCACACTTACATCCTATGTGGTCAATGCCACCAAATGATGAATCAGCAAGGGACAATCCATTGAATTCAATGACATCCACACTTACATCCTATGTGGTCAAGAACACCCAATGATGAATCAGCAAGGGACAATCCATTGAATTCTATGACATCCACACTTACACCCTATGTGGTCAATGGCACCCAGTGATGAATCAGCAAGGGACAATCCATTGAATTCTACAACATCCACACTTACACGCTATGTGGTCAATGGCACCAAATGATGAATCAGCAAGGGACAATCCATTGAATTCTATTACATCCACACATACAAGCTATGAGGTCCATGGCACCAAATGATGAATCAGCAAGAGACAATCCATTGAATTCTATGACATCCACACTTACAAGCTATGAGGTCAATAGCACCAAATGATGAATCAGCAAGGGACAATCCACTGAATTAAATGACATCCACACTTACACCCTATGTGGTCAATGGCACCAAATGATGAATCAGCAAGAGACAATCCATTGAATTCTATGACATCCACACTTACAAGCTGTGGTCAATGGCACCAAATGATGAATCAGCAAGGGACAATCCATTGAATTCTATGACATCCACACTTACACCCTATGTGGCCAATGGCACCCAATGATGAATCAGCAAGGGACAATCCATTGAATTCCATGACATCCACACTTACATGCTGTGTGGTGAATGGCACCAAATGATGAATCAGCAAGGGACCATCCATTGAAATCTATGACATCCACACTTACAAGCTATGAAGTCAATGGCACCAAATTATCAATCAGCAAGGGACAATCCATTGAATTCTATGCCATCCACACTTACATACTACATGGTCAATGGCACCAAATGATAAATCAGCAAGGGACAATCCATTGATTTCTATGACATCCACACTTACAGCCTATGTGGTCAATGGCACCAAATGATGAATCAGCAAGGGACAATCCATTGAATTCCATGACATCCACACTTACACCCTATGTGGTCAATGGCACCAAATGATGAATCAGCAAGGGACAATCCATTGAATTCTATGACATCCACACTCACAAGCTATGAGGTCAATGGCACCAAATGATAAATCAGCAAGGGATAATCCATTGATTTCTATGACATCCACACTTACAGCCTATGTGGTCAATGACCCCAAATGATGAATCAGCAAGGGACAATCCATTGATTCCCATGACATCCACACTTACAGCCTATGTGGTCAATGGCACCAAATGATGAATCAGCAAAGGACAATCCATTGAATTCTATGACATCCACACTGACACGCTATGTGGTCAATGGCGCCAAATAATGAATCAGCAAGGGACAATCCATTGAATTCTATGAGATCCACACTTGCAAGCTATGAGGTCAATGGCATCAAATGATGAATCAGCAAGGGACAATCCATTGAATTCTATGACATCCACACTTACTTCCTATGAGGTCAATGGCACCAAATGATGAATCAGCAAGGGACAATCCATTGAATTCTATGACATCCACACTTACATGCTATGTGGTCAATGCCACCAAATGATAAATCAGCCAGAGACAATCCATTGAATTCTATGACATCCACACTTACAAGCTATGTGATCAATGGCACCAAATGATGAATCAGTAAGGGACAATCCATTGAATTATATGACATCTACACTTACAGGCTATGTGGTCAATGGCACCAAATGATGAATCAGCAAGAGACAATCCATTGAATTCTACACTTACAAGCTATGATGTTAATGACACCAACTGATGAATCAGCAAGGGACAAGCCATTGAATTCAATGACATCCACACTTACATTCTATGTGGTCAATGGCACCAAATGATGAATCAACAAGGGACAATCCATTGAATTCTATGATATCCACACTTACAAGCTATGAGGTCAATGGCACCAAATGATGAATCAAGAAGGGAAAATTCATTGAATTCTATGACATCCACACTTACATGCTATGTGGTCAATGGCACCAAATGATGAATCAGCAAAGGACAATCCATTAAATTCCATAACATCCACACTTACAAGCTATGTGGTCAATGGCACCAAATGATGAATCAGCAAGGGACAATCCATTGAATTCTATGACATCCACACTTACAGGCTATGTGGTCAATGGCACCAAATGATGAATCAGCAAGGGACAATCCATTGAATTCTATGACATCCACACTTACATCCTATGTGGTCCATGGCACCAAATGATAAATCAGCAAGGGACAATCCATTGAATTCTATGACATCCACACTTACATCCTATGTGGTCCATGGCACCAAATGATAAATCAGCAAGGACAATCCATTGAATTCCATGACATGACATCTACACTTACATCCTATGTGGTCCATGGCACCAAATGATAAATCAGCAAGGGACAATCCATTGAATTCTATGACATCCACACTTACATCCTATGTGGTCAATGGCACCAAATGATGAATCAGCAAGGGACAATCCATTGAATTCTATGACATCCACACTTACATCCTATGTGGTCAATGGCACCAAATGATAAATCAGCAGGGACAATCCATTGAATTCTATGACATCTACACTTACACCTATGTGGTCAATGGCACCAAATGATGAATCAGCAAGGGACAATCCATTGAATTCTATGACATCCACACTTACATCCTATGTGGTCAATGGCACCAAATGATGAATCAGCAAGGGACAATCCATTGATTTCTATGACATCTACACTTATAGCCTATGTGGTCAATGGCACCAAATGATGACAGTTAAGGGACAATCCATTGAATTCTATGACATCCACACTTACAAGCTATGTGGTCAATGGCACCCAATGATGAATCAGCATGGGTCAATCCATTGAATTCTATGACCACCACACTTACAAGCTATGAGGTCAATGGCACCAAATGATGAATCAGCAAGGGACAATCCATTGATTCTATGACATCCACACTTACTTCCTATGTGGTCAATGGCACCAAATGATGAATCAGCAAGGGACAATCCATTGAATTCTATGACATCCACACTTACATGCTATGTGGTCAATGCCAACAAATGATGCATCAGCAAGGGATGATGTGTCAAATTCTCAGTCATTCACACACTTACTTCCTACATTTTCAATCCCACCCAAAGATGTATCAACTCATAACCAGGTGGGTCACATGCACTTACATCCTACAGTGTTCAGGTTGACCAACCAATCAGCACCTTGCATCAAATTCTCAGGGATCCCATCTTACCATCTATGTTATCAAAACCATGAAATGATACATCAGCTAGCAGTGACATATTAAATTCAAGTATCCAGACCTACCCCCTTGTTTGCAGAAACCACCAAACACTGAATCAGGCAGAACCATGCATGAATCAGAATGAGATGTGGACTTACATACTATGATGTTAAGGCCACACAAGTATAACAACTGAGGGCCACTCAATGAATGGTGGTAGATGCAATCTCACCATCTTACATTGTCCATGCCACCAAACAGTGTATTCAGTCAATGCCCTCACATTCAATTGCAAGAGACCTCAACATACAGCCTACATTTGTGATACCACCAGGCAATGTATCAGCCAACCCCTATATATCAAGTGGTGGGGGATTACTCACTTCCTACATTGTCAATGTAACCAGATGATGAATCAGCCAGCAATCCTGCATCAAATTGTGAGAACTCCTGGGCCCACCAGCTACATTGTTGATGCCATTGGTGAGATCAGCAAGTCACCACACACTGAGTCAGAAATGAGCCAGGCTCACCTGCTATATTGTCAAGTTCATCCAGAATTCATTAGCCGGTGATTGTGCCTCAAAGCAGCAGCAGAGCATACACGCTACATTATCAAGGTCACCAAAGAGTATATTGGCCAGTAATCCCATGTTCAATTAGCAGAGATCTGAACTTACATGCTACATTGTCAATGGGAATAAACAATATCAGACAGTGACCATGCATTAAATTGCAAGATTCAGCCCTACTTCCTGCATTGTCCATGTCAGACCAAGAAATATCAGTCTGCACCTGTATATTTCATTGGAAGAGAACCTGACATACAGCCTCCATTGTCAATATCACCAAAAGATGCATTAGCCAACAACAATAGATTGAATAGTCAGAAATTCAGATTTACATTCTATGTATGTTGTCAGTGCCACCAGAAGATGGATTAGCCAATGATCAAGCACAAAATTGAAAGGCAGCCCACATTCTTAATTATTTATGTCAGCCAGTGATAGTGCATCAAGGGGAGGAGATCCAGACTTACATCCTATATTATCAGTGTTATCCAACAACATATTAGCCAGTGACCACACTCAACAGATTGAGAAATATCCAAACTTACTGGCTGTGGTGTCAACACCAAAGGATGTATGAATGAGGGACCATGCATCAGATTGTGAGAGAGATTGTGAGAGATCTGAACTTACTCCCTACATTGTCCATCACAGAGAAAGAGATATCAGCCTGCAAGCACATTCAATTGTAAGAGATCCACACATACTTTCTACATTGTCCATGCCATTGGATGATGGATGAACCAGTGACCATGTACTAACTTGTAGGAAATTCCTACTTACATACTACATTATCCATATCACCAAATGATGCATTGGCCAACAATCACCAATGAAAGCTGGGAGATATGGACTGACCTCCTATTTTATCCATTGCACATAATGATGTATCAACCATGGATCTCATGTTGAATCCACACTTACATACTACAGTGTGAATGTTAATAAAATATTTATCAGTACCACCCATCAAATTCCAAGACATCTGGACATACAAGCTATGTTGTTGATGCCATGGAAAAGATGTATGAGTCAGCCATAACACATTGAATGGTGGGGAAATCCAACCCACATCCTATGTTCATGCCACCAAATGTTCTATCAGCTAGGGACCACATCAAACTGTGACAGGTGCAGTCTTACCTCCTACATGGTTGATGTCACCAAGGGATATATCAGCAGGTGACAGTGTGGATCTAAAGGTGGGAGATCACTCACATGCTATGTTATCCATGCCCCCAAAAGATATACAGCCACCTCATATCAACTAAGAGACATAAACTCACCCCCTGTGTTGTGGATTCCACCAGGAGCTGTATCACGGAATGACTATGCATGGGATTGGGGGAGATCTGGACTCACATACTGTGTTCCCAATAGCAGCAAAAACAATATCAGTCAGTGACCATGTATTCAAGATCCAGACTGACCAACTACATTGGCAGTGTCACAAAGAGACATGTAAGCCAATGATTGTGCACTAAATGTGAGCACCTGCAACCATACCTCCTATGTTGTCAACACCATCCAATGAGTAAATTATGTGTCATATTGTCAGAGCCAGTTGCCACAGTTATACCCCCCATGATACAATAGTACCTTAAATGTTGTGCAAGGGATATATTCACTCACCATAAGAATCCTGAAACCCTTGTCTGCATGTAACTCTGATTCTTCATCTTGCACAGGTTGTTGGGCTCTAGCCACAATGCTCCCTGAACATAGTCAAATTGTACCATCATCTCATCAATACAGCTTGAGACAGGACCTTGAGTTCCAGCATGAAGGACACTATGAGATAAACACAATAATGAGCACCATCAATCTGTTGGACATCCAAACTCACCGCTTTAAAACAAAGATGGTATGAATTCGGCGGTTTCTTTTCCAAACTGTGAGCCTAAGTAATGATCTCTGGGTCTCATGGGGAAGAGCATCCATAGTGACTAGAAGAAGTTGGTCACACAATGCTATGCTCCGCATGCTAACTTCATCCATGTCTTTAGGCCATAGATTTAAGTCCCAAAATTGCTGCTTGGATAGAGTATACATACTTCCAACCCTGATGAAACCAGCAGGTGGGTACCGCTCTTTGTGAAATTGTGTCTCGAGTCCATTGACAAATTCAGCTACTTTCTGATCCACCTCCTGGGCACGATCGAGGAAATCGGATGGGTGGGGAGCAGGGCCTAAAACCTGAATCTCCACTTTCGTCCTTCTTCCATCCAACATGGTGAAAATTCCAATAACAGGCACTGAACAGATATATGGACCAGTGCGTAACAGATAGTGTCGAATGCTGCGACTGATGGGACATACCTGATGCTGTGGATTCGGAGAAAAAGCCTGATTGCAAGAATCCCAAGGGCCTGTCATTATCTGTCGGAATACAGAGCCTGCAACAATTGATGAGTCGACATATGAAGAGGTGTGAACTGCATGGGTGAACGCACCAAATCGCATGCAGCTGCTTCAAAGGCGAAGCCAACGAGCGCTTTCGAATAAATTTCCAGACAGCCTCGAGCTCCTCGACCCCTCCCGCCTCGAAACCACCAGAGTCGTGGAAAACGAATGCCGGGTTTGATGCGTAAGTGATTTCGTCGTCAATATTATGGATCCCCCGCTAGATGGTGTGAAAGCATCGAGCAACCACCATGCACCTTTGTTAGGACGGCTCTTACTTGATCGTATCCTCTGGGGACCCCCTTGACCTGGGATAAAGGGATAAATTAGACTAGCATCTCTACTGAGTTCGACCAGCTACAGTAATTACACGTTTTCCGTTGCGAGTCACTATGGCCGCCCCGGCAGGGCTGTCCGTTAGTCGCTCGAGCAGAGTGGTCTTTCCTGCGTTCGCCGGTCCAAGTATGAGGACCCTGAAGCGCTTATCGCTATTGGCTTTAAAAAGTCGGCGAATAGATTTCCACATCTCTGAAGGATCACAGGAGGAGAGCTAGAGAGTGGGCGAGGGTGTATGCAGGTGTGTGTGAAATGTGAATGCTACAAATTGTCAAAAGCCAGCCAACAGGAGCTTCCCGGTTATGTCAATTTGCCTAGCTCCTGTCCGAGAAGCACGAACTCGTGCCATGCCTGATCTGGCACCAGAGATTCCAAGAGAGGAAAATATTGTTATCTGGCCCCCTATGTGAAATTCGGTAGGCCCTAGATCTGATCCTTTTGAGCCCCTCGTTCCAGATACTGGATAACAAGTGATTTTGCCTCAGTGCCTGGAGTCTGGCCGAACACGTCCCAATCGGCATGCTAGACAACGGCCGTGAAGCGCAAATCAGTCACGTGAAGATGGTGCGCGCTCCAGCCCCACTCAGACGAATGAGAACGTCACGTCAGCTTCTCTTGATGATTTACTCCATTTGTGAGCCAATAAGGCCGTCTTTCACGTTCCTCCGTTGGCGACAACTCGTCCCTACTCCAGACGCATAACTAGCTCTTATACTGTGGATTCCATTTATCCAGGTAGTAAAACTTCGCGCGAGTTCAACCATTGGCATCACCGATGCACCCCGGGACTCCCCGCTCACCCCCACCGCCGACACTCCGCTAGGGGATTCTAGGTATGCTACCTTCGTCATCCATACCTTCGTCAGTGCTCAACTAGCGTCATTGGGTTCAGGGTGCTCGTTGTGGGTGAAGTGAGCCATGCATCCTTCCAAGGCACTTTACGTCAATGAACCTCAACGATCCAGAGTATTCGCAGTCAGCATGGGGAACTCTTCTTTGATCAACGCAGTATTCGGCGGCAATCTCACTGGGTGCCCTCCTGCGATAACCTAAATCGAAATCTCATTTTTTGATTCCAATGCGTGCGAAAGAGAACCTCTGATGACCATGCCACTCAACACGATATTGGGCAAGAACTCGCCTCTGATGATATCCAGCGACTCTTCCTACGCGATTCACCAGGTTGACGGAGATATCGAGAATCTTCAAACGGTACGAGACTTCATCAAGACCAAATTGCGAGTTCATCTGTTGTCTCGGGAGTCCTACATTATAAAGGTCATGGTTGGTGATTGGGACTGTGGTCCCTTTCCATTTTCTGGCTGATGTCTCGGCTTCCTGCTGTGTACCCTTCGTTCGTCACACTCTTGTAGCAGGCGTTTGAATCCAAACTGTTGAAATTGTTTTCTTGGGGTACAACAGGGGAGGAGACAACGGAGACTGGACGCATGACTATCAATGGAAAGTCATTGAACGCGATGCTAGAGAATAACAAGAGGTGCAAAGATCGCCTGGCGGATTTCATGGGCTAACACGCTCAAAGATGCTTGAACTGGTCTGCAGCCTGTTAAAAACCAATATATTCGACATCTTTTCTCCGAAAACAGACCTGTTTAGACTTGGACGGTTTTAAACCATACACCGCCTCCCAAGAGAGGTTACAATACTGGCCACCAACTTGGTTTGCGGCAGACCCCGGGTCCAGTTCGAGTCCGACTCCCAGCGTCTGGGATTATCTTTTCCGAAGTGCTAATGCCCAAATCTCCGGGTCCCGCGACCATGCGAAATCTTCCTCTAGAGATAATCCTCCGGATTTTCTCGTTTCTGGATGGGGGTCAGATTGCGAGATGTACCGAAGTCGGCCATAGATTCGCTTCAAATTAGATGTTCACTGATGTTCCGAGCTCTCAAGATATGCGTCTACTTCAAGGATGCGATTGAAAGGTCCACCGCAATGCAGTATGCCATCAAACTCGCAATTTGTGGATACAGCGAAAGCCACGATGACCATGTGTCGTCGAAGCCTGTGGCCACGCGCCTCAATCAATTGGAGTGCCATATTCGTGCTTGGAACAACCTCGATTGGGTGGAGTCGTTCGTAACGATTCCAAATGCCCGATTCAAGGCATTATCCCGCGGGATATTTGTGCTTGTCAACCCTGATGTGGTGACATGCGTCCAGCTACCATCATTTCTAAGAGATGTCCCCCTCCGGACATGGGCAATAGAAAACCCTGTCGATGTCGACTTTATTTACTGTGTTGCCGCTGATGCATCGCAGGATCTCTTCGTCATTTTTCACCGGTGAGTTCAAAGCCGACCTTTGCATCCATTTAGTCTACAGCGATCACACGACTCTTTGATGTCCCAGGTCCAGTAATTTTCTTCACAGCTTTCTACGCCTCCAAAGCCTTTCCGACAGTGTGCCTCATCCTCGGGCTGCACTTCCTGTCCTTGAGGTATTGGTGGCATCAACTCCAGTCCGCCAAAAATCGATATCCATGGTCCAAATTATTGGACATCTGCTCGGGGTTTTTCACTATTTCGATGCTGCCGTCTTACAAATTTGGGACTGGAGTGCTGGTCATCGAGTAGCAGTGCGTGCCTCGATTTCCTCGATTTGTCTAAGGAGACTCGTTCACTTGCCTATTTTGCACCGTAGTCTCTACAATTAGGATCAAATTATTGGGAGGAGGTTATGCCTTTAACTTCTTCCATGCCTTTGTCTTTCGCATTTCTTAGCGGAACTTCATTCATCATCCCAACCCCCAATGCGGTGGATGTCTATCGATTTCCACCAGGCAGTTGGGATGCCACGCCTACCCGTATAGCTTCTTTCGGCCTCCCACCTGAGGACGAAGAAGGATTTATCGGATGGATCCAAATTCAAGGGGCTTCGTCAATTCAGGAAGCATGGTCTTCGCTCTATGGCAGCGACGATGATATACACCCGCACCATTCACGCTCATCTCGTCTTCCTCGCAATCCTCTTGGGGCCACTAATAACTGCCAGTATATTGGGCTTCGCCGGCAGACGCACTCGAACCCTCCCCCCGGTATCATATACGTGACGCGCTTCTACGCTCCATTACATGTCTTTCGTCAGTCCGCTACTTACGAAGATCCATTGGCGATACCGTGGGATGCTTGGTCTCAAGGGGTCTATGCCGATGCGCCGCTATCTCCCGAGAATCCTACAGAGGTACACCTACTTCATACTGGTCGGATTGTCGAGGTTCTGCATGAAATACATGGTCCTGGTCTGCGTACTTCCATATCTCTGCTCGATCTTAATCTGAAAAGGGTGGAGCTATGTGATATGAGGAAATCACATTCAGACGTCTATCCAGTGGGTGGAATCACCCCTGACCCGTATAGTTCATCTGGAGGTGCTCGGATAAGGACATCTCCCCTTCCGATGCGTGGCAGTTCGCGGACTTACATGAAACCCAGCATCTCGGATGAGGAATGGACAGAAACCTGGGTCGATGATGAGCATATTATGTTCGTGGAGGTGTGTGGATATTCTGACTCCGCCAATAGCGACGCCAAAACCTTTTTTTGTCAGTGGTCAGAGCAGGAAGCAGTGGAATTAGCCATTTTGACAGTGTCCCCCGTCAATCGTCACAGCTCCAATTCATGACATGGGCATATTGTCTTTACTTATTCTCCTCAGACCGAAGTCAGTGTTTTCCAGATACAGACGTACGCATACAGTATCATCTGCAGCTGATATCGGGCGTACGATCCTGTAGACACGCGCTGGCACCACAAATTGCAAGTAGTGACATTGGCATCCTCTTCTGTCCGGATTTGGAGCTCCCGATAGCCTCTTCACCATTCGCCCATGTCCCTTTCAAATCCCACTGTATCACGGCAGACACCCCCACATTCTATCAAATTGTGGCTATCAAGCATCACAATCACATCACCTTGAGTCTAGGTACCCTAAGATGCATTCCCGTGCCAACGACTCGGAGCTGGGCTTCCCCTTCAGCACCCTCTCGACCCCCTAAGGGCTGGCATAATGGACCAAAGCTTGCTTGGAATATGTTACATGCAAAAGAAAGCAGTACATGACCAGCAGGAAGCTCTCCCGAGTTTGTGTGTGTATTTAGGGAATAAAAGTATGAATCTGTGTGCTGCCTAGTGGACTGACTGAGAACAGAGAGAGGAATCTGGATTGTATACCGCATAGGCGGACTTCGCCACGGGCGGTTCCACTGGGGTGCTAACTAAGGGAGATACAATGGGTGACTACATGGGCAGGGCGTCATATCGATAAGAAAAAAGGCTGAGAGTGGGATGGTTGGTGTGGTGATCAATGCAATGGTAGTGGGCAGAGAAAGAGAAGGGTGGGTGGAACGGGCCATAATAGGCATAATGTATGGACAGCGCAGGCATAATTCTGTATTTGAATTGCTATATGGGTGTAGGGAGTCACGGGCGAGTGTGGTTGATGTCTGGGGAGGAGGCTGATGGCATTTGTCGTAAGTGGCTGACTTTTCCAAAAAGGCGGCAAGGCAGGATATGGCTTTTTCCGTCTACTCAGTCAGCCGTTATTTCGGTTTTCCGTACCACCAGGCTGCGGATGAGGGCATTGTCCATCTTTTCCTAATAGGTGCTTGTGTGTACGGCGGTGCAGTGGACAGTCAGGAGGAACTGAGAACTACTCGCTTGTTACAACTCAACCTCGTGATCTAGGCGCACCATGCAAAATCTTCCTGTAGAGGCAGTCCTCAGGATTTTCTCGTTTCTGGATGGACAGCAGATAGCGAGATGTGCCGAAGTCGGTCATAATTTCCTTCAAAACAGGACCTTCTCTGATATCCGGAACTCTCAAGGTTTGTGCTTACTTCAAGGATATGATTACAAGATCCACCGCAATGCAGTATGCCATCAAACTCGCGATGTATGGTTACAGCGAAAGACACGATGATCGTGTGTTACCCAAACCCGTGACTACACGTATCAATCAATTGGAGTGTCATATTCGTGCTTGGAACAACCTCGATTGGGTAGAGTCGCTCGTAACGATTCCGAACGCGCAGTTCCGCGCATTATCCGGCGGGATATTTGTCCATGTCGGCCTTGACGTAGTGACATGCGTACAGCTACCATCTTTTCTAAGAGATATTCCTCTCCGGACATGGACAATGGAAAACCCTGTCGATGTCGACTTTATTAACTGCGTTGCCGTTGATGCATCGCAGGATCTCTTTGTCATTTTTCACCAGTGAGCCGACATTTGCATCCATTTAGTCTACAGCGATCACACGACTCTTTGGGGTTCCAGGTCCAGTAATTCTCTTCACAGCTTTCTACGCCTCCAAAGCCTTTCCGATAGTGTACCTCATCCTCGGGCTGCACTTTCTGTCCTTGAGCTATGGGTGACACCGACTCCAGTCCGTCAGCAATTTAAATCCATGGTCCAAATCATCGGACATCTGCTTGGGGTCTTTCACTATTTCGATGCTGCCGTCTTACAAATTTGGGACTGGAGTGCTGGTCATCGAGTAGCCGTGCGTTCCCCGATTTCCTCATTTTTTTCTCCTAGAAGACTCATTCACTTGCCTATTGTGTCCCATAGTCTCTACAATTAGGATCAAGTTATTGGGAGAGGGCAATGCCTTTAATGTCTTCTGCGTCTCTGCCCTTCACATTTCTTAGCGGGAGTTCATTCATCATCCCAACTCCCGGCGCGGTGGATGTCTATCAATTTTCACCAGGCAGTTGGGATGCCACACCTACCCGTATAGCTTCTTTCCGCCTCCCGCCGGAGGACGACGGAGCTTTCAGATGGATCAAAATCGAAGACGCGTCAACAATTCAGGAAGCATTGTCTTCGCTTTATGGCAGCAGTGACCATGATATACTCTCGCATCATCCACCCTCATCGCGTCTGCCTGGCAATCTTCTTGGTGCCGCTAGTAATTGCCAGTATATCAGACTTAGCCGACGGACGTACTCGGACTCTGAACCTGGGGTCGTACACGTGATGCGCTTGCACGCTCCATTGCATGTCTTTCGTCGGTCCGCTACATTCGAAGATCCATTGCAGATACCGTGGGATACTTGGTCTCAAGGTATCTATCGTGATAGGCGGAGAACAAACCTTGGCCATACCGGAAATCCTACAGAGTCACATCTACTTCACACGGGTCGAATTATAGACGTCGCGCATCCGCATCGAATGTATGAATCTGGACAGCCTACTTGGGTATCTCTGCTCGATTTTAATCAAAACAGGGTGGATATGAAGGTATCACGTTCAGAACCCTATCCGATGTATGGATTTGTCCCTAGCCTGCATAGTTCATTTGGAGGCAGTCCAAACCCCCCTCTGATGCTTGTCGCGTTGCGGAGTTACCTGAATGATAGCCTCTGGCATCAGGAATGGACAGAATCCTGGCTCGATGATGAGCATATTATGTTCATGGAGGTGTGCGGATGTTCTGGCTTCCCAGTAATGATGCCAAAAATTTTTTTTCCAGGGTTCGAAGAGGGCGGAACAGTGGAATTAGCTATTTTGACAGTGTCCCCCGTCAGCAGTCCTAGCTACAGCACTGACACAGTCTTTTAATTGTCCTCTTCGGACCGAAGTCAGTGTTCTCCAGATGCAGACGTATACATATCTGCGGCTGGCTACTGGACTAGGATACTGTGGACACATGCTGGTGCCACAAATTGAATCTAGTGACGTTGGCATCGTCTTCTGAACAGATTTAGACCCACCGGTAAATATATGGAATAGGCAGGGATCCCGCCTCTGTATTACTTGCAGATTCATCCAGTCGTTGGCTGTGGACGATTTGAGTAGTGGAAGGAGCCAGTGTGACCTAGCGCGTGACGGTGACATGGACTCGCCTCCTCACCGTTCAGCTACCCCGCTTTCAAATCCCATTGTATCACAGCACACATCTCCACATTCTATCAAACAAGTTGTAGCCATCAAGCATGGCAATCATGTCACCTTGAGCCAGGGGACCCCAAGATGCGTTCTCGTGCCAACGACTAGGAGCTGGGCTCCCCCTTCAGCACCCTCTCGACCCCCTAAGGGCTGGCATAATGGATCAAAGCTTGGTTGGAGTCGACCCGGTTCAATTGATGTTTCTTCCACTATTTCTGTTGCGAATACCGCACATTTGTATTTCAAATCTGTAACAAAGTCGCAACTCGAGATCTCAGAGACTGGGGCACAGATCTCCGGGTATCAGCTCTTTGTGGTGGAGAAATGGTAGGCGTTCCCAAGGGTGCATTTAACTCGCAAATGCTCATCCTGTGGGTGGTCATATAGGCTAGTTGAGCGCGAAAGATTCGTCAGGACGGTTGCTGTTTATACAGGGAATCCGGAAGACAAGGTGGACATGGGACTTTCTGGATGATGTGAAACATTGTCTCATTGATGTGCAGATCGCTGTTACAGTTTTCGCTCCTGCCTCTACGCTCAATGATACTGAAGCGCAGGAAGTCTTCGAGGCGTGCGTCGCAGAGCTTCGCAAAGATGGCGCGAGGCCAAAGGAGGTATGGCTTGGTGTTTTCCTGCATGAATGATGTCCTCATGCGATCCACAGACTGAGAAAGGAATCCTCATGATTACTTCTCTTGCAAACTTTCGTTCAGATTTGAATATCGTGCATATTCCAGGGGGTAATGCTCTTACTGTAAGGAACGACTTGTTTGTGAATATAAATCTCCTCCGCATGGGCTGCAGTGGTCGAAGTGGCCTTAATCTTGACAAGCCTAGGTACGCGCGGCATATATCAGGCCCGTCATTTATTATAACGCACGTTCTACAATGTAGCTCCAGCTCACGGGACAAGTTCTTACAATTATACTCGCTGACAGAACCTAGCGCACTTACTGTGCCGGAAGAATGGTTCAAGTCCTGCGTCCTCGAGATTGTGCGAACCGTTCAGGCCGCATTGTCTCTGTGTGGCATGTTCAGCCTTGTGGCCGATGATCGGGATGGCCTTCTTTGCGACAATACAGTTGAAGGAATGCAGCGTTGGGCTGATGAGATAGGGGTGTACTTTGACCTCGAGGTGAGTGTGTATTGATCTACCGCTTGCAATCTGATCTTCATCCTTCTCTATGCACAGCCCATGGAACGTGTACTGGAGCCATCCACGGTCGCCGCGTTGCTCAGTGTTGTCGTAGTATTGAAGAATAAACTCGCTGCTATTGGGGTGTCGCAGGTATGAGTCATGAGCGCGCCTTGGAAGTTGACGACACTACTGAATATCCCGGACGATAGCTCCCCAAAGACCCTTTCGCGGATCCTGTAGGCTTTCTACAGTCGATACCAGTATTCCACAAGGGAGAACGTATCGTAGGTGTTGGTCAGAACTTTATTAACTACGAATTCATCGACCGCGTCAATAATGCGCATTCGAGGACTCGTCAGGCTGAGCCATACAAAGTCCGTCGAGTGCTCAAGAACAAAATTGAAGACCTTACGACTGTTTCTTCGTCACTTGCTACGAATTTGAACCTGAGTCTGCGCTCAACCTCGGAGCCATCAACGGTCCGAACGGATGGCTGGTTGGAGGTGGAGACAGTGGATCTCGATGTCCTTGTCAAGGCGGTAACAACGACGAACAAGCATGAAATGCCTGCAACGTTACGAGATCTTTGGGGTGGTAATCCCGGCCATCACCGCCGAGAGCGCGAGAGGGGCGAAGAAAGGATGTCATCGAAGGCACCGTTCTTCGATGAGGATGACGATTCGATCGCTGCATTCATATGGCGGGGTACAGGAGGAAAGGTGCAGAAGAAAAGTCAAGCTTTTGCCCAAGGCATTGCTGGTTGGACTGGGTAAGCACGGGCTTGAACTTGAATCTTTGTTCACATGGGATTCATTGCTGCATTACGAGAACAGAATTGATAAGGGCCGCTCCAAAAGGGCGAGCACGGACCCTGCGCACGAATCTGACACCAGCTGGAGTCGTACGCGAGCACGTGGATTCCCCCCTACCCTCGTCATTACAGGGCAATTATTACTTCCTCTACATCTCGGTTGAGATTTCGCGCTAACCGTTGTCCGCTTCAAACAGGGATAAATCGCCGGAAGTGACAGATCCAGAGGACATGCCTCAAGGTGATTCCATTGCGTCTTTTTCGTCCTTGATCAATTATTTAAATCGGCATTTTTCCAGCCCTTCACAGTCCTATGTCAGAACACCCCCGCTCTGCGGAAAGCTCGGTGTCCGAATACGAACATGGATGGCATAAATTCAACGGAAGAGCCAGGGCCCTAGATCTGGCATCTACTCATGCGAGTCCAATGGCCGAATCGGATCCACCAGGCGTCGCGGTTTCGAGGACTCGCGAAACCGCCTCCCTGGTGAATCCTACCAGAAGCCATGACAAATGGCCCGTGGGCACTGTCCACTCGGTCGATAAACTTCGGAAATGGCGACAACGTAAGAAGCGGACCTTCACCGACGATATGGGTGTGCAGCGTGAAGAGGTGACCGACGCGGGAGGTGTTAGCTCCCCGCTATCATATGATTGCGCCCAGTGGATCAGAAGGTATAGTCGATATCGTCGGAGTTGGCTCCCGACGCTCTGGGCTCTGATTGGTGCCTTCAACAGACGTAGGAGTATAAGCTTTCTCGCCGAATTTGCAGATCTTCCCCGGCTGAAACTGGAGTACCTCCAAATTGATGTGGAACTTGCGGCCCAATACTACCTGTTGCGAGACCATGAAACAGATATCGAGAATGCAGCCAACCTAATGCAGGTGTGCATTTTTGCTTTACCATAAACTGCCCTAGGCCTGTTCATCGATCCTGTCAATCAGATTATGCTGTCCTCACTGACCGAGACAAATACACGGCTGGCGGAGGCACTCGCTCCACAAACAGAAGCATTGCCGCGGCTCGATTCGCGAAGACAGCATCTCACCGATCTTACTAGACGTGGCCGGAGCGAGGCTAACCTGTTATATCAACGAGCCAAGACATTCAACTATCAAGTGGACCAACTTGAGGAAGGCACAGAGAGACTGGACATTACTCTAGAAGGGTATCGAAAACGGATGAGTGATGTTGAGCGGGCAGTAGAAGGGCTCTACCCTCTTGAACCATACGTCCCTCCCGAGGGTGACGATGATGCAGGGGACGATGGTACTCTGGATACATCGGAGAGTGGTGCGACAACACAGTCGCCATGGTGGGGTTCTACGCTGTTAAATTGGTTACCTTTTGTCGGGAATACAGAAACGACGTCTGCTCGTTGAAATGTTTTTATGCCTGCTTGTAAGAGTTGGTGGGTGGTTAACTGGACCTCCATGTAACATGGCTGGCCATTGATCCCAAAACGAGGGCTGGCTGCGCAAATGTTCATCTCAACGCGTCGCTGGTCATAGTCACAGAAATTGGATTATATTCTTGTTATATGTGCGTATTCCTTTGCTAAACGCAGCGGGAATCTGAAAGGTCCACTGCATTGGTCGTCCCGTCGTGGACAATGTCGAATGTTGAAGTAAGACCAATGGGAACAGTAATAGGAACGACGGCTTGCGAAGAACCCCCAGTGCAACTAGTCCCTAGGAGGATGGGGGCTCGATTGGTTCCGTGCGTGGGAGGAAATGAATTACGGTCTAGGCCGGGTGAACCTGAACTCGACAAATGTCATCTTCAGACCCAGCATCATCCTCTGCTCCTGCTGTGCCAGCCCGAGAAATCTTCGTAAATGCCGCCCTGACACGCTCATCTGAAGCCAGAACCGATCCGAGCATTGCTGAAGAAAAAGCAAATCACGAGGAGAAGAAGGTCATTGTCAACAGGCTCCAGAAGTATCATTGGATCCAACCTCATTTCATGGTCTCCGCAGATGTTCCGTCGTCTTCTGTCTGCCGGTATCCAGCGCCACAACGACGCGAAACTGGCCATTGAATCCATCAAGGTCCGGAACGCAACCGGGAAACCCATCTTCACTTACTGTAATCGGCTGACAACGACATTGCTTGGTTAGACGTTGCTCAAATTGGCCAACAACATCCTGGAGCACCCGGATGAGGGCAAATACTGCCAGTTTAAGAGAACGAATCCTACGATTCAACGCTATTGTTCGTATGAGGTTATTCTTCCTTGATTACGATGACTTAGGTATTATTTATTAGTGGTTGAGCCGAAAAGTTCCATGGAGTACGCAATTGCTGTGGGCTCTCTCTTTACTTATTTATTTTATTTTGTTGTGGGGCTCACGGTTCTATTTGATCAGTGTGGATTTCGGGCAGACGTCGTAAAGTATGGTCCCGATCTCCCGATATGGGTATCACTGCTGATCTGTATCGATTATTAGCTTTCAGCCCATATACGTATTCAACCCTACGCCTAAAAATATCAGGAGCTTGAGGAATGGCGCCGATTGTCTGCAAGAGGTCGTGGAGCGAGAAGTCACCACTAAAGAACATGCCAAGGCTGCACGCGATGCTGAAAAGAAAGCTCAAGCCAGACAACGCGAATTGGTACGTTCCACATCCATGTCAACCCCCTATGTTATCTCCTCTTCCTTCAACCAGCGGACGCACCCTGTCCATCTCATTCTCCGCCGAAATCATCCTCACCCTCTTTCTAGGTACGTCTAGCGTACGAGGACGATCGGAAAGAAAAGCACCTTCGTGATGAACTGGATAGACAAAGGCGAGATGCGATCGCTCAAGCCCAGGCCCGAGCCGCTCTAGAAACTCAGGAGCTGGAAGATAATGACGATGGTTTGCGCGTGTATGGCCACCACCTGCACGATCGATGCCAGGCTTCGCATCACAGCCTTTCTCCATTTGCAGACGGGGGCGAAAATGCATCGGTGAATGTGCAGCCCCAGGCGAAAACAAGTCAGGACAGCCCTTCGGGAGAAGACATGGAGAAGGAGGATGGTCATGACGATGATGATGAATGATCTTTTGCATCTCCCCCTTTAGCTTGCATATTGTTTGGACTCAACCCCTATCAGTGTGGTCGTGGTATTTCCCCCAGTGGACTCCATACTCGGGTCACACCGATACCCATCAGAGGCTCTTGTAATGCATAGTGTCATGCCACATATACTTTAAGGTATCCCTACGTAGTCATCACGAACGAAAGAATACGGCGTCCCAGTCAAGGATAGGGCTCCTACATATGCACCAGGCGACAGAGCGGCAGTTCCCCGCCAAGAAAACTTACTGGAATGGACCGCTGTAATAGTCTCTAGAGACTCTTGGCGGGATAGCTCGTCTTCCAGCAACGCAACATGAATGGGGATGTCTTGCGAGAAAGATGATGTTGTGCTGGCCCACGGAACATCGAATGCATCATCCAGATCGCTATCGTCATCTAGTATTAAGAAATTTTCCTCCGACGAGTACGAAGGTATTTGTGAGCCCCGCCGGGGGGCGAAAGCAACTCGGCGGGCCCGTGGGTCCGTTTCGAATGTGACATCGTCGTGCAGTAAGAGCTGACCGTCTTCCAAAGATGGCATCGGCGTCGGGGGTCGACGTGGCATTAGGCTCGGGGATGGACTTGGGCTATAATCAAGGACCAAGCCTAGATCAAAGACACTGGGAGTTGGTCAGGTACTCTATAAATAACGACTATACTTACTGTTGTTTGCAAATACGTCCATCATAAATGCCATATTTTGAACCCGTGGCTCAGGAGAGAGAGGCCAAATGGACATGTCTTCAGGCGTGGGCATGTCAAAGCTGATGTATGGGTAGTGAGGAATCGACGGGGTGGACGATTCGTCATCCTCAACATCTTCCATCGTCAAACCGGCACGAGGTGGGTAGATGACCAAAGAGGGATAGACGTCAGGGTCTTGTTGACATTGACGTGAAGAGTTAATGAACAATGGGTCCCACACAGTGTGACGAGCTTGATAGGGACGTACAGATGACAAGGAAGGGATATTTTGAAGCCCAAGTGAAATTCAATTCTCCAGTTCCGGCACCTGGGCTTGCGTTTGTGTCGCCAGTCCAGGGTAAAGATCATGACGGTACACAGATTCGTCCGGCTCGAATGTCGGGTATGCTGGGGTCAGTGTCCCTGGAGCGTTCTCGTCCTTTCCTCGAATCGCTGTAGGATATAGCATTTGAGCAACGTGCGGATACACGGGGGGGTAAAGCTGAAAATAGGGGTATGCTGGTATGAGACGGTTCGGAGAATCGTTTCCTTCCGCATCCGGAACTGCAGCTCGTTCCGAGTGCATCACCATCTGACCATCATGTCGATACTCGGGCGGGTAGAGCTTGACGCTAGGATGCGACGCTCCAAGTCCTTGAATCACTGTGCCATCAACATCCTGGAAAGTATCGGCTGGCTTCTCTACCGTATTGGGAATTGTAGCTGTCTTGGCGGGATCTGATGATATTGACTGGACAATGAGGAATTTGAAACTGAAAGCAAAATTTGATAGAAACCTACAAATCTCTAAGAATGGATGGACAGGAGGATCTAAAAGGCCACAGAGAGTTCAGGTAATGATTTGATTCCAAGATGAGAAGTTCGCGTACAGATGATCAAGTCGGGATAGTCCATGGTGGACATGACAGGGTAGCGTCCAATTACTGTGGCCGGGAGCCTAGATTAGTCAATAAATATGATTACGATGTTTCAAAAAGATCGGTACTCAGTCTTACTGATTTGACCGAACACTGGAACCACGTTGCGTTGGCTTCTGGGCACTTCGCCTCCCAAATCTACGGGATAGATTGACTGGCTTGAACAAAGCGAAGAAGCACAAGCTCACGGAGAGGGCCACGCATGGGGGGAAACGGATGGGGTTCTTGGCATTCAGTCCTGCTGCTCGCCTGAAAGATCCAACTCGTAAAGTAACCTCATCTGAAGAAGCAAGAGATACAAGACTTTGGTGGTAAGGCCATACATGGGCAAATAGGACGTACGCTTGGAATGTGGCCCCATTGTTGGGCTGGTCATCCGTTCCCCGATATCAGGAGTGCGGAGCAGAGGACTTGGTGGTGGTACATCCTCAGAGTCATTATTAGGCAAAGCCCAGGAGGCAGCCGCCACGGGCGTATACGGTGGATCCTCCATTACACGTTTCGCAATGTCTGGCGATGGACGGCGAGATGCAAAGCTGCATACTGGCGAGACTAGCCCAGATCGCCAAGGCCCAAATGACGTTGCACTAGTCGGTGTCAGTCCAACTGAACCAGCCACTCGATCGGCAATGTGCACAGAGCGGGAAGGGGAGGCCAAGAGCACATTGGCACGGTCGATGAGCAGCGGGACTGGCAGATGAGGTAGACCATGGGAAATCGTCCAAGTCCAGCGCTGGGGGTGATGGGACTATCATCGTGGGAAGGGGATGAGTTTCATGCTTAGGGGCCTCGACACTGGTTGGGGTTTTTTGTCTCCAGCTCAACACCTTCGCGTTGACAGTCAGGTGGAAGCGGCACAACTAGGCTGTCTGATTCAAGAGACGTGGGTTCTATATCACGCAGAACAGGGGCACTGGGCTGATCGCATCCTACCACAGCACGACAGATTGATGAGAGCGACGACAGTTTGCGAGCCCGTCGTTCGAGGAGAGAAAGTTGTCGCAAATGTGGTCGTGGAGAGCGGTGGATAGGGTGGACCTGGGTTTCCCCTTCCCCTGGTGCATCATCACCGGTGCCCGGGGGCGGAGTACGAATATCCCCCCGTGGTGGATAGCTGAAACTTGCGAAAGCATCGGATTTCGTTGTTAGTTTCCCGTGAGCCCGGGCCCATGCACTGTACCATCTTGCAACACGCAAATCGACATCGAGCTCTATCCTTCCTGCAATTGGCAGTAGATGGTTCGAATTCATGGTATGCTCATCTGGTGATCCGAGGAACTGGCGCCAGAGCAGGGGCCAAACGCCGTCCATAATTCGAGGGCCAGGATTAGATCGACTATTGTACGCAGGATCGGGGACTCGAAGGTATGTGCGCAAGCCTGCAGTGCTGGGCAAGCTGAATTCACGCGCTATGGCAACTAATTGCAGGTACAGCTAGGTTTATCGAGGGATTAATATTGACCAGGTAGTCTTAGGCTGCACGATTATGCCGCGGAGCAGGGCTATGCTCACCGTTGGAAGGAGGGGCACAAGGACACCAGAAGACGTTCGTCTTGGGGTATCAGAATGTGACAAGCTCGGATTGACGGTGTCCAGATCTAAAAGGGAGGTGGGAATGACAATAACAAGCCATCTGGGGGCAGGAGATCTCGTCTCCTGGGTGTTACTGTGCTCTGGGACGTCGCGCAAGTCTCCTTGTTTATAGGAAATAGACCCCTTGCGAGCGTTGCGTGACAGTCCAATATCAACACTGTTATTGACTTTGCGACTCGGTGGCTGGGTTTCAGACGCTGCCAGCGGGCTAGATTTCAATCCATCTGTCTCTGGATAGACTGGCGAGTCGAGAATGCCTCGGAGAATGAGGCGATGAAAATCTTGGGCCAGATGGTGCGCGAGGACTGTACGACATCGCAATAGGTGAGGTCCTGAAGAACGATCGTCCCGGATTTCTCGATATCTTTCCATCACAACAATGAAAGGTCGCATACTTGAGCTCCTTTGGAACCTAGGTCACACAGATGCACATCTGGTGCTCACCCGATTATTGGTAGTAGATGCCAAGAAATCAGAGACGATCAAGGTGCCCAGAGTAGGGCAAGAAGGGGTATAAAGATGAGAGGTCTACCAAGTGAAGATCGCTAAGGTGACCTGAACTCATACTGAAGACGATCATCATTCCCGTTTTGACGGTCAGGGGCAATTTCCGGGACGTGAGAGTTTCATCGGTATTCGAAACGATGGAGACAATACGAACGTTACAAGAAAGAAGATAAATTTTCCTCTCTGAAAAATCTACCGCCTGCAAGTGGCTACGATCCATCGAGTCGAGTTCGCTTGGCTGCCTTGGGTCCATCGGGAGCAGAGGGAGGGGGTCCACCCATCCCCATATTCCCCATAAACGCAGGATTGAAATGCCCCGAAGCTGGCCCGCCAAACCCACCCTGACTACCCATCATCCCCCGACCCATCTGTCCTCCCGCCCATGAACCCAGTAGCACCCCCGCGCATCTGGCCCATAGAATTGAACCCACGACCACCGCCACCCATCATGCTGGCCGGACCCATCGGTGCGTTCCCTCGAAAATTCATACCGCCCATCATGGGTTCATGCCTCCCATCATTGTCCCGCCCGACAGAGGAAGTGGAACCCCGACGCCCATCATCGGATTGCCCATCGCAGCTGGATTCATCATCATTGGATTCGCCCCTACTCCACCGCCACCGCCACCGCCACTGCGCATCGTTGGCGCAGGACCACTGGCATTCTGGAATCCACCACGCCCGCCAGAATTATTTGGGCGTGTTCCTCCAGCGCGTGGTGGGGGGTCTAAGATTGAGCCAAGGCAAATATCAATAGCCGTTCATCCGTTCGATCTAGATAGATTCTGGGATACTCGCCTTTAGGTAGAGTTCGGAATGGGTTTCCATTGGCGGATTGCGTAAATGTTACGTGCGCTTTGCGATTGTGAATTTCACTGCGAACAAGGAGGTTCCGACACCGCTCAAATTCAGTGGGCCAAGAAAGCAACCGAGGGCTGGAAACTTACTTTTCGTCAAACCATGCCTTGACACGGGCAGCATTTTCGTTGCTACCGCATTCCACATAGGCTAGACTGCATGCGAACGAATGTCGAAGGATTAGAGGGTGCACTGGAAGTTATGAAGCGATGGAGATAATCTACCCTTTGCTTTTGCCATTAACCTTGTGCTCAGAGAACGTGATATCCTTCAATTCGATATGAACGCCTACTTCGGCTGCGACCTGCCGTAAATCTTCATCTGTCGCCCACTACATATCGTTGTAGGGGGTGTAAAAAGTCGTGAGAAAAAACCAAACCAAGTCATTTTATAACAACCCAAGTCTCTGACCCATGGCATTTCGCCGATAAAGAGGGCGTCATCGTTTACATTGCGTGGACCAGCAGGACCGGCGGGTAAGCTGTTGTTTCCAGACAGTGATTGCGATGCATACCCAGCAGCACTGGAACTTTGCTGCTGCGTCTGGCTTTGGTTCATCATGCCCACGGGAGGGTTCCTCGGGCCAGAAGATAGAGATTGACCTTGGCCCTGTATACAGCAGAAGCGGATACGGACGAGATGGGAAGGAGGGAATTACATGGTCAGAGTTACAGAATACTGAGTACAGCCGCACGATATACAAGAAGAAGCAGCAGGCAAAGCAGTAGTAGCGTACATTCGCATCATATTGGTCTTGTTCATGTCCTGGGCTCTCCGGCCTCTGCCTTTTTTCACCGACACTTGGTTCATGCCCACCCTGAGCTACAGGAATGTTGGACGACTAGGATCATTGCCGGCCGTGAGACTTGCTGTCGAACGTGGTAAGATATATGATGGAACGCACTTGTTCATCATATTGCTCATCATAATCTTCACCATACAAGTCGACATCATCTTCTCCCATATCGGTCAGTTTTGACTTGGATATTGCTTTGTTGACATAAACATAAGAGTCGGGGTCCAAAACACAGCACAGAATCCGTTGGATAATCAGAATAGGAATATGTCAATACAGGAACGCAGCCAACAAGCAGAGAGAGAAAGAGATATTAAAAGAACCAAAACAGAGCACCGTTGCGAAGTAAAATCGAATGGAATAAGAGGAAACTCTTACATTAACAGTTAGGACACGGAGACTGAAATGAGGACAAATAACCTGTGAGTACAGTTGCGAAAGGAGCAGACAAAGAGAGTCGTGCAATTGATAGTGCCGTTGGGACGACAAATGCACGCGTCCGGAAGGCTGAAGAAGAGGCAGTAATGTGGTGGTCTTATGAGACCCTGCACTTCGGGTCTTGCCGCAGACTGTAATTGTTGTTGCATCCGACGCACGCTGGGGTTCGCTGGGGAGGAGATTCATCCTCAGATTGAGAACTAATTAGCCAATTCGGATAAATGTGCTCCGCTAAATCTAACACGAGATAACACACAAAGGCCCTAGAGACCTGCCACTAGTACTGTTCAGGCATGAACAAGTTAAATTTCAGTCATGAAACGATATCCATACCGGGGAATAGATACATTACAGATAGATAGAAATCAGCCACGATCGCAAGTAGATATTCTCACTCTCAGAGCATGCTTTTGTAAAGGTTGTCCGGAAAGGAATGAGGAGATCATCCGATGTGAATCTCGAGCCGGTAAGGGAGTCGTAATCTCACAATAATAATGCCTCAGGCGATCATACCACCGGTAACAGTATTGGTCCAATGGTTAGGATTCTTCCCTTCCATGTGAATAGAGGAAGAGGTCGGTGTTCAATTCACCGATACTGTAAATTTTTTCGGCCCGTGCCCGCAAGTCTAAGGGATGTAAAAGACATCACGATGATTGGCCTCGATAGTGCTCCTTGCGTGTGGGAAGACTGGATAGTCTTTTAGCTTACGTCCTCTTGCAATTACAGGCTTTAAATGTAGAGTAGGAGAATTGGACATCAGACACACAACGCCATTGGGAATAATGTTTAGAACGCCCAGGACACTCTACTCCCAAAAGGAGACAATTCACCTCTCACACCTACCGTAATCTGCCTCGCAGATGCTCTCACATTATCGTAGTCACTATATATAGAGCTGCACCAGGAGCGTCACTCAAAGCGTTCTTCATTATTGCTGTCAGTAGCTTGACGACAATCTAATCTAACTTAGCAGCTAATATAATAGGGTCTCAAAGCCAGATCATTTCTCCAGCCAAGCAATGATACTCGCAAGGGCTGAACCCCCGACCTCCAAGGCCCCCCGTGTGCAGCGTTTCTCATCGTAGCGAAGGCCCTTCATGGTCACTCCGTGCGCGATCAGATATCGTCGCACTCGCTATACAACTCAGGGGTCAGGGAAATACAAGGAAGGAATGAGAGAAAATGAGACATACGTCGGATGCCACTATAGCGTCCTTCCCACCGAGAAAGAACATGGTACGGGACGGGTCGAGCGCATTCGGGATCTCTTCTAAGAACAATGTATTTGCAGACCACTTGGGAAGGTCGTCTCGGTCAAACTATGTCTGAGCTCCAGCAAAATAAATAGAACCAGGCTACGTACGTCGAAATTACGTTGAATAGTATTGGCTATGCCAAGCTCAGATCCGACCAAATATCGGGAGAGCACTTCGATTGCCTACGTGAACAATACCATTGTAAGTAGTATGGCCAGGGCCTTCAGAACGCAAGAAACATAACGCACATTCGTCGGCGCCTTATAGACGAAATTATAGCATACATCTGATTATGAGGGAGTGTCAAGTCCTCAAATTCCAAACATGGTATAAACACGAACCTCCTTCCCACAAACAGAATACAACTGGGTGGGGAGGGGTCATAAGTAACACCATACATATGCGATGAAAAAAGGAAGTGAAGATTCATCTACCTGGATCAACGAAGCACGATCTCTCGAGAAGTTCCGGATAGGCTTTGAGCAACCAAGCATGAGGGACGGAGCCGCTACAAACATCAAAATGATCAGCCAACCTTTCAGCCAAATCAAAGCAGAGACGACGTACAAGGAATGACTAAGGACGACAACTTTCTGTCTTAGGAGCACTAGCTTTATTATTATTCAGTGTCTTCAAGATCAGGCCTCGAAGATCGCGGACGGTTTTCTCCCTGTTTAGGGGACTAAGGTGACGAGGGTGGAAGAGGGATTGAGTAATGTGCGGTTGGATGACGATGACGATCGCCCTAGAATTGAACGCCGGATTGGACAGGAGCTCGGTGATGACCAGGTGGTATTGAGTGATCCCAATGCCCAGCCCATGCAAAAACAGGATGGGCGCATTGTCTTTCCCCGGAATCGCAGTCGTCACTGGATCACGGATAAGATATCTGGATATAGAATGGTTATTATATGCTGGCAGACCAAAGTGTATGGAAGTGGTGTACTCGAGGTCACCGTATTGTTCATGGTGTGCGCCGAATCGCCATTGGTACCATTCCTGGCATACAAATGAAACAAAATTGATGGTGGCGTACATAATAGCAGGACGACAGTGGATGCTCATCGGATCCAAGGTCAGGAGAAGGGGCCTGATGTGGGCTGAAGTTGGATCGTTCGCTTCTAACGGGAGTTTAGAGCCCGCGCGTCGTTCTATCACATCAATGGCGTGTGAAACTACCCCCTTCTGCTCTAGCGAGAGGGTATCAACTGAAGCATTGAAAATTGTCCAGGAGATCCACGTTGACACGTGCGCACGCGTCAAAGTGGACCATGGAGAGTTGCGAAACCAGCTTCGGAGACTCTGTCGGAAATCGACGGCTCGTGGATCTGATCGATCGAGAAGCGGAACATCTTCCATGCTCAGCTGTGAGGGGGGCACATGAGATGGGATTCGGGACAATGCGCCATTTGCGGGGGCATTATGCAGGCCCAGATGGAGAATACGGGAATATAATCGACGGACGTTGTCGACGGAGGTTAAGACAATATTGGAAGTTTTCCTCGAAAGCTGGGCAACGACAATAAGGTGGTATATCGAAAATAGAATCTGGAGTGCGTCAGGCAGGATCACTAAGCAAATTCTACCTATCCGGTTATAGACGAACCTCTAGGAGGGCCCAGACAGTAAAAACCTTTTCAGCGGGGGATGAAACACGATGGATTCCATGTGCGCCATGTCTCCATATTTCGACACCAAGAAAGATCCAGGACGCAGGGGTGATGGCCCATATAGGACGACGATGATGAGGGCGGCATAATAACCCAAAGTTCTTCTGGAAGGAGGGTGTGGGACATCGTCTTCAAAAAGCACTCTACCCGTGGTTATTGACATGGTATGGTCCTCCAACCTTTCTCTACGTGTCGCGCGCCCTCTCAATAATTTGAATAAATGAGAGCCTAATGGGGGTTTCCGTTGAATTGTATCACATGGTTCCTCTGCCACCAATCACAAACAACCTTGATTGGCTCCCGGTCAGTTTTGAAATAATAAATTCAGCAGAAAGTGAGGGAAGAGTTTTCAGAGGGCACAACAATTAGTGTACCACAATTCCACAATCAATTTGTAGCAGCTTATATATGTTCATGCTGCGAATAACGAAGTGACGAAGTGCCGCAAAGTGAGGACTTTGCTCGACTTCTGCTCACTTACATGACTTGCTTTCAAAGGTGTCACGCAGATAACAAAACTAAGATCAAAGTGAGTGAAATGCGACTTTTGAATTGTGCGACTCTAGAGCCGTTCACAGATGAGCAAAGTGCACTTTGCTTCACTTTGCAAGCTTCCACTTCGCTCACTTCATTTCACTTTACTCTACTTTGCTCACTTTCGCCAGCGTGAACCCTATTGGCCTGGATCCCTTTGTACAGAGTACAATATGCTCAAGCAAGTAATTTCCTTAAATATCAGGAATTGGGCATCGTGAGTGATATTGCAGAGCGATGGCAGAAGGATTGAAAAAATCAGTGCAGTGTATTCGACCACGTACGATAGAACATGTGGTCATCCAATCCCAGATCGTAAACGGATATGGTATTGGTCAAAGGGATACCAAATTGCCCCTAAACTTTTTTGCGGCTTTAGGGAAAATATTAGATAATTTTACACCCACCTCTGTCCGCTCAAAGAACGTGCACATCCTGGATGTCCTCTCTAGACAATCGTTTCGTCTTTCCAGTCTCGGATAAGGTCAAGGAAGAAGTGCTAAAGCAAGACGTTAGTCCGGAAAATTTTTTCGGCGTAATAATTTGCTGATCCGAGAAAGTGCCTTAGGTTTGGAGTGTCTTCAGTCCTTCCAGTGGCCATGTCCCCAAGGTTGATAGTCCGATCGTCCGCGGTTTTTCAAGGCTCTCCTGACTCGCTGATCCAATGATTAGGACTCTATCAACCTTGGACAAGGATTCATGAACTGGAAGCCACCCAACTACATTCTGAAAGCCGTCGAGGAAGCCATCAACATTGTTGAAACCAACCACTATTCTGTGCCCAAGGGCCGTGCTCGTTTGCGCAACGCTCTTGCAAAGTTCTTTTCTGCTTCTTTTGGTAGGCAACTGGACCCTGAGAATGAGATTGTTGTGACTGCCGGGGCGAATGAGGGTGCGTGCGATGATTTCATTCCAGTATTACCATGCTAAATGATATAATCGGAAAGGCATGTATGCATTCGAGGCGGCGTTTCTGCAACAGGACGACGAAGTTATCTTATTCGAACCGTTTTTCGATCAAGTGTGTTGCAATCTTGCCCTCGAAACGATAATATTAACCTCGTGTTCGTACAGTACCTCTGCAATACGACTTTCCAAGGTGGTGTGCCCGTGTACGTCCCAATGACGCCTCCTGCCAATGCAAAGACGGCGGTTTCCTCGAGTTCCGAATGGAAGGTTGATATCGGTAAACTACGGGCGGCCATCACCCCCAAGACAAAAATGATGTCAGTTTCCCCCCCCATGTTTAGCACCCCGGTGCGCCCTCATATTCATATTTATCGTTGCAGCGTCGTAAATACTCCGCACAATCCGTGAGTCCGCCTCTTTATGTGAGGCTTCGTGTTCGAATTTCCTCATCGATGATACAGAATTGGTAAGGTCTTCGATGCTGACGAGCTCCGCGCGATTGGGAAAGTTGCGGAAGAATTCAACCTTTTAATTTGTGCCGATGAAGTCGTGCGTAAATGATTCACTTATCCATAACTGCAGGGTGTTCTAATATGTCATATGCTCAAGTATGAATCCCTGACGTTCGATAAAGAACATATTCGCATAGCGGCACTGGATGAGTTCTGGGGTCGCACCCTTACGATTGGTTCTGCGGTAGATATCTGCTCTCACACCATCTTGTCTTTCGACAAAAGGAGTCCGAGTGTTCATGGAGGCTTGTCTTTGGTAATTTAGGGAAATCGTTCTCTGCCACTGGTTGGCGCATCGGTAAGCCATGTTCCATCTTTTGATCATTTGAGAATGGCGGGGAGGAATGACGAATCGAAAACCCGATCTGACTGGCTCGCGTTATTCTTTCGGGAAGGCTGGTGCATCGGGCCAGCCCATCTCGTAAAGCCCACGTTAGCTGCCACCACACGAATTGTCTATGGTACGTGAAGCCGGATTTCTGTACCTAATTCTCCATGGGTAGAGTGCTGTGGATGTAATGATACTTCATCCGTACAGCCGTGAACTCGCCCTTGCAAGAAGCCACAGCAGTGGGCTTTGAAGACGCCAATAAAGAAAGATACTTCTCCACCCAGATCGAGGAGTACATCGAGCGCCGTGCCATCCTCTGCGAAGCGCTGGATAAACTGGGACTGTCATACACCGTTCCCGACGGCGCATACTTCATTTTGCTACAGAATGAACGGATCCAACTGCCGAGGGATTTCGTCGTTCCTGATTTGGTACCCATGATCCATTTGTGCTTGACTTTGGAGCCCAAAGAACTTATGTATGCCATTGGTTTCCCTTATCGCAGGTGAAGCATCGCCCTAAAGATTGGCACATCTCTTGGTTCCTGGCGCAAACCATCGGCGTTGTGGCTATACCTGCTTCAGAGTGAGTCCTGAACGCGACCACGTCCCCTGTTGCAGAATGGTGTACTAACCAGGTCATCGGTTCTTTTCGAACAGGTTCTATTGCGCGTGCGTTGTGGTCTTTTCGTCCTTTCCATTCCCGTTTCCATTGACCCCCCTTAATTTCTTCCCAGGGAACACAAAGACATCGGCGCCAACTTCACCCGCCTTTCATTTTGCAAGGATGTTGACACGTTACGCGCTGCTAGCAAACGGCTTATGGATTTGAAACCATATCTTGCATAATACCTTTGAACCGTGTATCGATAGCAACACACACCTAACACACCATTGGGTTTATCTCTCTTTATATTTATCGTTCGTGGAACACTTGTGATATTGCACGAATCCGAGTTCCGAAGTATGAAGCTGTCAAATGCTAGTTTATCTAAGAGGCTATCGGTATCGGGTGGCTAGGGTGCTCCGGCCGTCTCTGGCGGCCCCGGAGACGGTTCAGTCTGCGAGAACAAATCGTCCACTAACCGAGACAACTTTGCATCCCGCTCACCCAACTCTGCATCGTAATAGACAGGATTGTGCGCCATCCTTTGACATAGGAACGTGAACCCCAACACGTCCATCGCATCCTGCTTCCCCCGTATCGAAGAGGAAGTCGAACCGGACGTACTTCCCCGCCTTCTTGCGATCCACGCCCTCAGCACGTCCAAACGATCTGGCTCTGCCAACCGAGACTCCAGAGGAAGTCCTTGCTCCAAGAACCGCATAATCGCATCCCTCTCTTCCGCCTGGCACAAAAGATGGAAATGTCCGCTCTTACCCGAACGGACCGCTAGGCCTTGCATGCGCACAAGCTCGTGAATTGTATAATTCTTCAACTGCCGCTCGGGGTCTTTGTTCCCATCCTTACGGTTCGTTTCCCGCTCTTGGCCTGTGGCGACTTGCATGTATTGCGTGCCCATCACAATGACCAGTCCAGCGCGCACGGGCAGCGTCCAGCACAACTCGCGCGGCACGACGAGCACGCGCACCACGCCGTCAACGAAGAGTTCGACTGTGAGTAACCGGTCCGAATGCAAGAGCCCATCATGCAGCACCCCGATCCCATGCATGAGTGTATCCTCAAGAGATCGATCATGCAGCTTCTTGAGTCGCATTTCCATTTCTTCCTCTGAGATGGCATGTCCACCTTCCCTGCCTCCTCCTAAGAACCTACGGGAGTCCATCTCAAGCGCACATTCCATGATGAGATCACTAGCAACTTTCCGACATTGTGACCGCGACGGCACGAACACAATGGCACTCTCCTGGGGGGATGATAGTGACGCACTTAGAACGCGATGTGCAGGTTTAACCATCGCTTTCAGTAGAACTGGTGAGTGCGGTATCGTGAAGGAGTGCGATTGGTTTGTCAACACCTGGTCGCGATCGCTTGGCCGGAAGTGATACAGGTTCTCGTGAGAGACGTGAAGCCATTTCGCAAGGTCCGCAGGATCGTTGACAGATACAGTCAAGCCAATGAAGCGAACTGGGAGCATTTGTGTGGCGTGGAGGAGGAGCGAGACAGCCAGCTCGTACGTCGCATCTAAGAGTTCGAGATTCTCGCACACCACGGTACCAAAGCTTTCCAGGTATGACCGATCAATGCCTTCATCGAGCCAGGATAGGAGACAAGGAGGCGTCATCACAATGACGTGCCGTGGCTGTGGCTTCAGTCGCGTCTTGAGTGGAGACGTATAAACATTTACGGACATGTCTAAACCTCTCCCAAGCGTTCTGAGTCTCAAGGCATAACCTCGAGCATCGCTGGCCAATGGAACAATGACTAGGGAGGTTTTCGTTGGGTGCTTTAATATTGCCCTCCTGTCGTACACAATACTTTGATCAACTGGTGGTCATTGATTATCAAAAGGACTTTCTCACCATATCGCGAAATGACCAGAGATCGATTTTCCACATGAAGAGGGTGCAGACAGAAGCACGTTCTGAGAAGTATGGTAAAATGTCCAGAAAGACTGGGTTTGGATATCGTTAAGCACGCGAATGCTTTCGCGAGAACGATATGAGCTCTCGAGACTACCATCTTGAAGGACCGATAACGAAAGGAACGGGATGTCTAGTCGAGGAGTGTGTGTGCTCGAAGGCGCAGGCATCACAAGGTCCCGCAGCGGTATGGAGACTTCGTCCTCGGCACCCAGCCATTTGTCCGACAACAAGCGTATAGTCACGGAGGGAGGTGGTTTCCCCCAAATCGGGATCACAAACTCAACGTCTATGAATGAGGTCGTGGACCGCAACAAGATATGCGTCCACTGAAGGATATCTGTTCCATCATGGTCTTCTACCCATATCCAGAAAGGCTCGCTGCTTCCATGGATCTTGATATTCCATTCAAAGGAGCGCGTCACTCGAACGCATATCCGTAACAAGTCTGCGCTTAGCGGCCGCAAGGAGTAAGTGAGGACTGCGGAAGGAAACTGCTGAGCCGCTGTAAAAAGTGCCGCGCCGTGCCGTTCGTTGAGATGTATCAATTGGCCAAGTTCCATCGCCGTCTTCTGAGCGATCTCGCTAGGAGAGAGCTCGTCTGCGAACCGTTGGAGATTGTATAGCACATCTTGTGATAACTTGAATTGCTTGAGTGGATTCTCGAAGGGCCACATGCGTTTCTCAACAGCCTTGCTCATCGCCATGAGGACAGCAGAGACATTAGCCCACTTTCGACTGAGGGCAATCTCGAGAAGTGCACGAACAATCCGGCCACCGTTCTAGTCGTTGCAGGAGGTTTAGTCAATCAGACTGCGGGAGACTCGTCACATCTATACGTCGGTACGCACCTGTGCCACGTAGGCCGTATCGGAAACAAGAGCAAAGTCTTCTACATATGCATTGGATATGTATCCCTGCAACAAGATATTGACTTTTCCTTGGCTGGTGTCCGTCCCTCCCTGACGTGATGAGATGTGTGAAGTCATTTCGCCCTCTGATCAACGGTAAAGGCATACCTTGACTTGGCATGGAATAATTTCCTCCATGAGCACCTTCAATTCGTCCAGCTCTGACTCCCGTACTTGAATCTGATTAAACTGAAGATGGGGGATGGTCAGAAAGGAAACATGGATTTGGACAGAGCGCGATTCACACCTCAGTGCTCATGCTGAGCATCGCGAGAACGTCCGCTTCAGTCATGATCTTCCTGAATTCCTTGTTGAAAATCTCGATACTAGAGTGACGGATATAGTACTTGGCAGCAATACGCCCAAGATCGGAGATCGCCAAAGATCCATTGGTTTCGTCAAATCGGATCATTTCTGCGGCAGCCAATTTTCGTGCCTCTAGAGTAATCAGGTGTTCTCGTCGATTGACAAGATCTGGACTCTCACGAATATCGTCCTGTGAAATACCTTGGAAGGTGATGTGAAGGTGTTCTCAGAGATAGATGATTGCAAAAATGCTCACCGTAGACGACAGGGTTTCGCCGCATTCGCACAAAGAGGTAGGTGTAGCCGACCCATTGAACACCATCGTTTATATTCGCCACTGTTCCCAATGCGATCTCGGCGTTTAATGAGTCTGCCATGCCGCCAACGAATCTACAAAGAGAGATCATTAAGCTTTGAATGACGCAGCCCCTCTGGTATCAGCCGCTCACTTGGATTCTATGGGATGCTGATAGGAGGACAACTGAGTCAGTTTCGTATTTTTTCTGTGGCACAGAGCTCAAAAATACCTGGGCGGTGATTGCATCAAGATAATGGTCAAGTTTATCGTCGGTTGTGCAGATGTACCCCACACCACTGGTTTCCATGCCAGGTCGCCCCGCTCGCCCAAATATCTGCAAAACGTCCAAGACCGAAAGATCAACAAATGCACCCCGTGCGCTATCATATACCTGGGTGCCTTTGATGATGACTAGAATAACCCCAGCAGCAAATTAAAATCTCTTCCAATGTGCACTAATGAGTGAAGCGATCCAAAAAGAAGCACACCTGCATGCGCTGGCAAATTGACACCCCAAGCTAGTGTCGCTGTACAACACAGGACCTGAAGGGACGCCCTCAGTTATGGCGTAGATCAGGATTACAGACACGAGCAGACCTTGATCACACGAGCCTCAAACATGCGTTCCATCATGTTTCTGTCCGACCGCAACATCCCCGCATGATGGATCCCAAAGCCAGCATCAAAAAGAATCTTCATTTCCTTGTTTCTCGAATTCCCGATTTCGCGACGGTACTCGTTGAACATCCGATGACCAGAAGGATCAAAGTCATCATAACTGCCTTCGGCAAGAACAGCTTCACGAAGAGCCTGCGCAGTCTTTACCGTCTCCTTGCGAGCATGAACGAACACCATCACCTGATGTCCCTCCGCGACCAGTTCCAAGACTTTTTCGAATGTCGCCTTGTCGAGGTTCTTCCGTGACGCCACACTGCCTGCCTTACCTTTAACGCCGATGAAGTGCTGCTCCAGGGGGATCGGTCGAAAACTCGAATCGAAAAAGAAGAGACCATGCTTCGGAGAGACTCTATAAATACGAGAGTGTAAGCTCTGAACGACTTTGAAGGGTTTATATTTACGCACCTAAGAAATGAGGCCACGTCCAAATAATTTGGCAGTGTGGCACCTAAAACGTAAACGTGGTATTCAGAAATAAAGATAAGTACCCTCCCATGGAAGAACTCACTCAGCCCAACTACTCGAATGATTGATTGCGTCGACTCCACCTATCAGGAACGGCTTGCCATTAATCCTGATTCCATCCATTCCAAGTGAAAATCGCATGCCTGTCGCAATGTCCGCGCAACAATAGTCTCAATCACCGCCCCTCGATCTTCGTTCAAGAGATGCACCTCATCGATAATGAGTAGCTTAACTTTCTGGTGGGGAAAACGAAAAACTTTGGTGAGCCTCAGCAGGATCGAGTTAAATCAAAAGCATTAATGAATGTCCAAGACATACCGATGCCAATTCGCCCTCCCCAGTAGGTTTTCTCGTCACTACATCCCATTTCTCCGGCGTAGTAACGATGATTTGCGTCTCCGCGATCTCAGCTTTTGTTAATTGCATGTCCCCTATATATGATCCCATCGATCATCTTCGGTCTCTTCCAATACACTTAACCTTATGAAGGCCAAGGCCATGTTACGTACCGGTGAGCTCCTTGACAACGATCGAAAGCCACGCTAGACGTTTGCCCAACTTGCGCACGATTTCAGAGGCAAGAGCTTTCATCGGGGCCCTATGATACAACAAAGAATACAAGAGATCAGCGATTCCGCTTTCAGCCATCCACCACGCGCACACCTGAAGAAAAAAGATGGGCTCACACGTATATGATTTTGAAATGTTCACGCTGGATGTTAGCGGCAAGAGATGAAGACCTGGCTTGTGGCCCTTTCACCGAATGCTGGTCCAGGACTCTCAAAATCGTAAGCATCGCGACATCAGTTTTACCCTACATCAAAAGCATCCAAGTCAAACCGATATCCGAGCTTGGGGGAGGAAGAAAACATTTCCTACAGCACCGGTGGGTGCTAAGTGTCGAATACTTCAGTAACGTGAATCATATGTCAGCCAGAGCCAGGGAGATCACACTACCCACCACATATGAGCAAATTCTCGTTGGATGAGTATGCCGTCGGATATACGATGGATTGTATTCGGTTCAGAACGGAATAGCCCTATATCGAAGATAGGGACATTGGCTTGACTCCAAGGATGAGTACGTTCTGGACCAGCGCACCGGGAACGAGCCCCTTGCGAGGGGATCGAGCTCAGTGATCGATATCGGGCGTTCCGTTGAGCGAGGAGGAACCGTTTTCGCCGGGGGGATTGTCACCTCTTCCCAATCCTATAACCCCTGACATGAACAGAGTACTGTTGGCCGGGAATTTCAGAAAAGGCACACCTCACTCTCTTTCCGAGTCGTCCCTAACGGAAGCATGAACTTGGAGCCCATGGAAGACAGAATATTCCCGGAATATGTGGCAGAAGAAGAAGTGTAAACATTTGGAAGGGCTTGAGCCTCGGGTTCCTTGTGTGTCCCTACGCGTCAGAGACAAAGGTGCGTAAACAACGGACGTAATCATCATCGAACTCACAGCTGTCCCAGTAAACAACGGTCGAGACATGGCTGCGCGAAGAGATTCCTCCATATTTCGTTTCATTTCTTCAGGAGTCATGTAAACCTTCCCGGTATCTAGTGCGAAGCTGAGATCCTCCCTCGTGAATCGTACGCAGCGCATAGTGCGGACCTTCAACATCGGACCGCTCGTTTCTTGCCTTTACTTTTCCCATGCAAAGGTGGCGTCGAGCCCGACGGGACAGGAACAGGGTGCAAAAGCTGGTCAAAAAGCCGATGAGATTTATGTATTCCGCACAAGCAAAACTGATGGAGAGCGTACATACCTTGTGGGCGATTTCATATCGGTGGGCCATAATGTCCATGGCCAGTGGGATGTCATCGTATCCGATGAGTTCGAGAACTTCGCCAGAGACTACATCGTCGGGAGCTTGAGAAAGGAGAATATGCGATAAGGGGTGTGCCAAATGTGTCCGATCGGGGTTGCTTTGATGAGAGAAAACGATGTGTGAATCCCCAATGGCAAAGACGATGGTCAAAGAAACTATGCTCCAGACCTCAGAAAGCGCGACACCAAGACATTGATTTGAGAATCATCATGCGATGTTGGTTTAAGCGCCCGAGATCGGTACAAGTCCAATATACTGGGCGGAACACTTCGAGGTTTAAATTGGATGTTGTCAGTGCTCTTCTTCTCTGCCAGTAGAGGCTCGTCTGGCCAGAATGTCGATGGATCGATGGTTCAGGAAGAAAGAAGCATGACTCTTACTATCACTCTCACGTACCAGCTTGTTCCAGGAGCCTAGAAAAAACAGTAAGGTAGCGCGATATCTCTCATCTGAAGAGACTCTCCCACGAACCTTGACCAATAATCATCGGGTTGAGAATTCTGCGCATTGGAGGTAATCAAAGAGCTCAAGTGATCACGAAACGACATTTACGAGACCCTTGGATCGCTTGTGATCGTAGAATATTACACTTTCGGCGGCTGTGCTAATACATGGGTCTCAATTCAGGTTTCCGAGTCCAAGCAGTACACAATAATATTATTCCTTGCGTTGTCCAACTTGTCCTTCAAGGATATACAAGAAAGCATTGCCCACGAAAACAAAGCGAACTAAATAGGAACACGCAGAGTAGTCTACAGCTCGTCGTGTGCCTCAACGGGTGTAGCCGCTGGTCGTGCGGCAGACGCTTCGGTTGCATCCTCCGGGGCCGCATATTTGAGTGCCGACAAGTCGTTCTTTGCTTTGGACTCCACGAACTCGATCAGAGACTCGAGTGATCGATCGCCCTCGTAATCAATGAAGTCGCGTGACCCAGCGGGCTTGAACTTCAGGGTAGGGAAGCCGCTCACTTGGAAGGGTGTGGAAGGTGGAAGGTCATTTTCGGTGGCGTCCATCTTGGCACTGAAGAGGACGACAAATGAGAAAGAATATTGAACAAGGCAGGACCGGACGTACATAACAATTTTGTCCTTTAAATCGGTATAGCGAGTAGCCAATTCATCCCAAGTCGGGGCCAGACGCTTGCAGTGTCCACACCTACAACATAGAGCTGATTAGACCCAACACCAGATAGTCGCCTGCGAAGTCTCTCACCATGGGGCGCTGAACTGGACGAAAACATCCTTCTCATCGTCCAGCACAACCTTCTCGAACGTAGTGCCAACGACCTTGTAGTAAGCAAATTCGTCTTGGGACTCTGGGACAGGTTCGGTCTTGAGCTTGGGCTCAAGGCGACCAGCGACGAAGTCATTCATCATTTGGTTGACAACCTGATGGGTGGGCGCGATCGACTGGTCGAGGGGGTACTTGAGCTGCGACTGGGGATCCTGGATCACGAAGCTCGGCCATTTGGGTTCCGTGAGGACAAGGCTCTTGGCATGCTCGACAAATTTGACGGCATCGATCCAGACAAAGTTGACAGACCCTTGTGCTCCTTCGCAATGGGCATGAGCTCATTGATGTACTCGTCTTTCTTGGGGTCTTCCGGGTCGACGAAGAGATAGGCAAGGGGAAGTCCGGAGGTAGCGTAAACGGCATAGTTCTCGCCGCTGATCTGGTCGAGGAGGGGCACCGAGTTTCCTTTGATGAAGGCGGTGAGACTCTCTGTGGTGACCGAAGCGACCTCGGCGGAACCAAAGTCGACACGTCCCTCGTCAAATGTCTTATAGAGTACGACAGCGGGTGGTTTCACGCCAGCGGCCTGAATGGCCGCTTCATCAGCAGTCTGACCAAATAGATATTCCTCGCGCAAGGCCTCAGCGACGTCGGAGAAAACTGGAGAGGCGTCTTCTGTTGAGGCAACATATGCGACAACGACAACCTTGTCTGCCTTGATGAATTCCTCATGGTTCTCAGCGGTTACAGGTGTGACGGCAGGGAGAGATTGTCTGCAAATGCAAAAAGCTCAGTGCAAGGAATTTGTCGTCGCCAGCGAGACAACCCACTTAATCATATAAGAGATGATTCCATCGGCTTTGCGAGGGCCATTGTAATCCGTAGCGGTCCCATTTTTGTACACCTTCAAAGTCCTATGATGGGCTTCTCAGACGAGCAACAATCGACAGCCAAGGGTTCCACTGACGGGTATCCCGCAATGCTATGTTGTTGACAGAGGTCAGCCTGGTCAACGCAATCGACCTTTGCAAGCTTGATGTTTTTCTCCTTCAGGGATGTTGCTGCCTCATCGTAATGTGGTGCGAGCGCCTTGCAATGGCCACACCTGAGGTATTGGTCAGCCTGGAGATTGGTGGAAACAACAAACGTATCGCCCACCAGGGTGCGAAGAACTCGACAAGCACGAGTGGCTCATTTGCTATGACGGACTCAAAGTTGGATTGAGTGAGGTCGATCACATCGCTGCCTTCACCAGCTGCGACCAACCTATGAATCGATCACAAAAAGGTTGGTAAGCAAAGAAACTTGGGGACCCTCGAGCTCCACTGCGCACCAGGGAGCAACTGTGCCAGCAACAAGCAGTGACGATTTAAGAAGGGAGGATAACAGCATGGTAAATGAGGGGGATAGAAGAGCGGCTCACAGTGACGGCTTTATGTAATTGAAATCGGGAACAGCCGCCCAAAAGTCAACGTGGTCAATGCATAGCTTAGAGGCGGTGCTGGTCTCTGATTACATAATGCATCTATTGACCAATGCTGTAGACGAGCCACATGGAAGAGATCTCTGTCCGCTTTCACTCGGATCTTTCTCATAGGTCGTCGTTTCGTTATTTTCCGCTTGCCCCTTTAAGTCCAGAGCCGCACTGGCCCCATGTATATTTCCAAGTTCCGTGACTCTCAGTTCTTTTCATAAAGGCCGAGTCCTTCCTTATTCTAGCACAAGCCGGAACCCATCCAAAACCGTCAAGCTTCAGGATGGTTCATTGAAGAAAATAGTAAAAGTATCGAGTATCGTAGTGTGGAGGGTGGTGTCATAAGCGCCCAGCGCGCGGGCTCGAGCTGGCGGATTACTTCATCACCTTTATTAGGCCTCGGAGAAGCGAGATCTTGCATGCCATGTGATGGGAATAAAACACGTATATACATGCATTATACAAGTGAATGGGGGATTATAGTTGTCCGATATCGAAACTCGAGCCCCTTTGGCCCCCACTCACGTACACTCTAGCACCTTTCACAAATGGCCTAGGGGGAGGGAACATATCTGACGTTGGAAATGTCAGTGTCCCAGAAATAGCTGCGGGCTCAGGGACTGCAAAGCCGCAGATTAAATATTAGTTACGAGCACCGGCTTGTACTGATTCATACGCACTTTTGCCTCTAGGGGGGGCCCGTATTTCACTGGCATTCCCGACCGATGCAGCGCGTCGTGCTGGAGGCGTGGGGCTAGAACCACCAAAGCTTGATGGGTTACCAATACGATTGGGAGGTGGACCTGGCACAGCAAGGCTCTGACGATTGGCAATTGCAGCGGCAATCGAAGCGGCGCCGGACTGAGCAGGTCGCGGGCCAGGGGATGGAGTAGATGCTTCGGGTGGTGTTGGTGCTCTGACACGGGGAGCAGGGGGAGGCGGGGGAGGGGGATGAGAGGGAGAGGCGTAACTTGAAATTGCCCGTTGCCTGATTGCTAGTGTGTCGGTAACAGGCCTGGGAGGTGCTGGAGGCGCAGAGGCGGTGGGCGGAGAAAGCTCTCTCGGAGGAGAACGCTGTCTTGGAGGGGGGATATTCGCTCTTGAAGGAGGAGCTGGCGGAGAAGGCCGAGGAAAAGACGGAGCAAAGCTTGAAACCGCCCGAGGTCTAACTGGCGGTGGAGGGGGGGCTCCACGAACGGGAGCCGGTTCCGGGTCCTCGGAATCTATCGAGGCATGAGTAATAAGCGTCGAAGTAGGACGTGGCGGTGGCGGCGGCACGGCTCGAAGACCATTTGGTCGAGAGGGAATCTCAGGCGGCCCTCTCCTTGACGGAAGCGAAGGAGGACCTGCGGAGGCTAAGAGAACGGCATGAATAATTGAATAAATTGAGACGAAATCTCGTAAATTTCACCTGGACGTGGTGGGGGGACGACGTCCAGCGAAAGGGGTTTTGGTGGTGGAGGACCCCGGCTCGGCAATGACGGAGGCACTTTTTTTGGTGCCGGGGATGCAAGTGGCGGAGGTGGAGGGGGAGGCGCACCTCTGGAGGGCAAAGTCGGCGGCTGAGGCACCTCTCGAACCACTGGAGAAGGCGCCGAAGGAGGAGGCGGAGGGGCCCTTGGAGGTAGGCGCGACGCTAATACAGATCCCAGTAAGCTCGGCACACATGATTTAACACGAGAGCGTTATGATCACATACCAGGGGAAGGCACAGATGGGGGAGGGGGTGGAATGCGAGTGCCTGGAATGGTTAGATGGCATAAGGAGTTTGGATACGACGTCAGTGAGGTATTGCCTACCTGGTGATGGAACTGAACGCAGAGGGGCGACCGGTGGGCGGATCGGTGGTTCAGGTGCTGGAGCAGGCTCAGCAGCAAGCTGGGGCGGGGGAGCAGCCACGGGGGCACTGCCGAATTTCTTCGGTATGGAGGGAGGTTTCGCAAGATTTCCAGGTTTGGCTGAGAAAATATTGACGGTGCACGCCTAATTAGAAGCCAGAATAAAAGACGATGCAGCAACTCACGAGGAGGGCCAGAACCCGCAGGTCTCAGCTTGGGCATGCCACCAGCGAAAAGCCCACCGAGCTGGGGGGGGCCACTTCCTCCCACAGTCGGGCTTACACCATTGGCACGACTCCCTCCCCCTCCACCACTTCCAGCACCACCACACCACCACCACCACTAATGGACGATTTCACACCATCGATTATCGGCTTAGACTTGTCCACAGTCACTGTTTTCTTCAACGCCCTCCCAGCTTGGATTTGCTGCAATAATTCCGAGCTTGCCATGGCCGATGTGATTCGGCAACAGTAGTATCGATGTACACGCTAGAGTTTAGCTCCTTTCTTGATCGAGGAATGTGAATGACGAAGCGAGCGGATAGTGCGGGATGCACCGGTGGTTGCCGCGCGCGCTGTGCAACGTCTGCGGAAATCCGCATCCGCTGTGGCTTTTCGTGCATCGGTGTCGGAAGGAGAGACATGAATGTACATCGTCCGCCTCTGTCTAGCCTCTTGCACTTCACATAACTCGAATCCGCTGTTATCCACAGCCCTCCTCCTTTTCGTATTGCATTTATGGTGCTTTCCTGCTATAATATAGTATACTCTACTCAATATCTTATTCTATACCCCGTGCCCGACCCTTCGCGCTCAACCAGCCTATCTGTGATGTCTTCTTGACCTTTTGATGAGCTTGATGAGCCTGGTATCATAGACAAGCTGCTGGGTTGTCAGCGACAGGAGGCAAACCACCTAGAGCCTGGGCAGAACGGAGTTAACGCATGTAGTCGCCTACCGAAATCACATCGCCGCCAGGATTATATAAAAACTCTAAAACTCGGCCCTTGCTCATTCAAATCCTCTCTCTAAAAGATGCAAAATTTCCAGACTTTTCTGTGATACAGTCTATCTCCAGGGCGGCCCTAGAGGTGGCCCAGCCCCAGGGCGTCACTTTCGAAGAGCAAGTATGTCATGTATGCGTTGCAACCTATTGTAATCCTAACAGCGGTGCTCTGTCACTTCGTTGAGCTGTCATCTTGCCGATCTCCTGGAAGCGGACGAAGAATGGAAAGAAGCGACCCAACTCCCCATGGACATCAACGTGAATAGCAACCGCCGGCGAGCCGGCATGACTTTCAAACACGCGCCCCTCTCACACATCCTCAGTAATGAAGAAAAGCTCGGTGTACACACATAAATACATAGTGGGACTGCCCTTGGAAGAAGAGGGCCGGTCAAGCCCAAACGTGCTACAACTGCGTCGAGCTTCTCATCCATTCCAGGAGCGACAAAACACTCCAGCTCCAGTTCAAGCTTTGCCAAGCACGGAATCAGGGATCTTAGACGGAAATTTGTCGAAGCTGCCGCGCCATTTCACGAGCTGTGCTGGGTTGCCGGCTTAGACGAAGAAGGAACCCATACGTTGTGCATCTTTGTCGCCAGTAGCCTTTGGATTGTGTCCTTACTTTGTTCCTCAGGTCTGCGAACGTCACATGCGTTCTTGGCCCCCGCTGGATCAAATCGTCCGCGTGCTCTAGCATCGTTACATCGCGATGAGAGATTGTGCTCCTTCCACATTATAACATCCTCCCTAAGAGGTATCCCCGTCATATCATTCGTCCTTCCGAAATCCAAGGCCACTGTCCGTCCCCATCAGCCTGTATTGTCGATTCCGCCAGTAACAAACTTTCCTCTGCTTTCTCAGCTGAATCCATGGACGATTCCACGATCGAGGATCGGTTCCGGAGCTCGAACTCAGGAGTACACGAACTGGACCTTCCACTGTGCTGGATCGCGCAGTGATGGAACATACTGTAATTTCCTTTCCTCTTTCAAAATATATAACATTACTTCAGTCGGCCTCGGCGCGTTTCTCGATCTTACGCCAAGGGCGGCAGAGACGATGGCGCAGAAGATGAGTGAGCAGAAGCGGTTGAGACCATGGATCGACCAAGTGGAGCGGCTTATCTGGTTCGAGGCGAGAACGGATAATGAAGTGGCTCGATGTGAAAGAGGAGAGATAGAGACATCGTTTGCGAAGAGACGGCATATGCAGATCCAGTAGATTGCTTCGAATGTCGGTGCTGTGGAATACTACCGTATTGGTAATGGGGCTGATAAGTCTCGCGCTCTTTAAGGTCGAGTTGATTGGAGGAGAGAAAGGACTGCTGCCCCCGCACACATTGATGACAGTACATTAGCGAGCCTTTCAATGTAAACATGAGGATATTATACTAAGTCTGGTGGGAATCGATCGCAACGCAGCAGGTTGGAGAAATCAAAGTGGTGTAATGTCTGAAAACTGACTTCCGTCTTTTAGCCCTTATGGGAGGGGTATATCGCAATATCTTTAAAGATATTTCAATATATCTCCCCCACAAGGAGTAAAAGACGGAAGTTAGTTTCGGACAATAAATGGGGGCAACTGAGGCCCACAAAAAACAAGAGTCTACACGCAAGGTCCAGGCATTCGTTCACTGGATCAAGAAGGCTCCAATTCTCTTCGCTGGATCGTACTCGAGAAGCTTCTGCGCCAGATCCAATGCGGCAGGGAACCAGTCAAAGAGGAGTGAACATACGCGTCTAGCCCAAGCCGGTCCTCACCGGATGGCGTGCCCATAAGCTTGTATATACTCTCAATTTGATGGATTTCGTCGTTGCCTTGGAAGATCGGCTTCTTCATGAATAGCTCCAGTGCATCTGTACTTCGTCAGTTAACTGGTGCAGAAGCCTCAAATGGGTGACTCACCTGAGACCCGCGTACATCTACCTCGGGTCCGTAACCCGTGGAACACAGCATGGACGATACCATAAAGTAATTACCCGGCTCATGTAATCCGTACGTTGCCGTTTCTGGCAGAATCGACCCAGACTAAAATATGCAATCTCGACGATAACTTGATTGTTCATAAGAATATTCGATCCCTTGATGTCAAGGTGAATCACCCTCAGCAGGGCGAAAGTTATTTTGAGAGAGAATCCCCCGTTAGATGGTGATCCATATACTCGAATACCATATGCACATTGCCTGGAAATCTTCAGGGTAAGCACATGGGTGACCAACGGTTGTGACTAGCGCCCCTTTCGAGACCGTTACCTCATGCAGATTGATGACGCTCTCATGTCGAAGCGATGGTAGCTGCTTGATCTCCCGCATCGCCGTCAGAAGAAATCCGTCCCGTTTCGATTCCACACGGGTCCGCTTGAGCGCAACGTATTTCCTAATCTGTGCATTATTTCGGGCTTTGTACACCTGGCCAAATGTGCCCTCACCAACCTGGGCAACAGCTTGGTACGAATCTCGTTCTCCATCCAGGCCGGGAACAAGGCTGTTTTCGAGGTGGACGGAACCAGGTGGTGGCGAGGGGTTCAAGAGGTCTGAGTGAGAGTCGAAACAGAGAGGGTGGACTCTGGCCGAGGTGGATCCAGTATCTGGACTGGGATTGGAAAATTCTCGAAGCGATTGGTCCGTGCAGGATCATTTCGTGGTCTCGGTGGCGCAGGGTCGGGATGTACATGGTTGGGCGATGGATAGGGAGGAGGAATGTTAGTGGCAGGTTGGGGACCGGACGCCGGGGAGAGATATGGGAGGGTCGAACAGGCAGCGCGTGATAAGCCTCACCAGGAATGGAAAGCACGGGCGGCACGGGAGGGGGAGTAAGATGACGTTTGGGTATCCCCTGGGAGGTATTACAGTCGACACGTCGCCATCCCGAGGTTGGCGGGCCAGAAGGCGGTCACTTCAGTGAAGTAGATTCATCTTCGTCGTCCAGGCAGAATGGCTTCAGCAAAGAGCTTCCACCAGGTATATCAAGCTTGGTCTTTTCCGTTACGCATGAATCAATGGCCAGCCTCTCAGTGTCGATGCTTCCGGGCCTTTGTTGAGACGAGGAGTGGGGTGCTGGAGACGTCAGTGTAGTCGCCCCTAAGATCCCAGACACCAACGACGCCAGCCCGCTGGGCATAGCTTAGTTATTGTACCGCAAGACAAGCCCGAAACTGGAATGAGACTCGAATCCACTTGACAACTTAACGTAGATTTGTGCGTTGAATTGTATCATCGCCATTGATGTCATCCGCCCTCGGCGAAGAGGAAGAAGTCTTTCGTCTCAACTGGAACGACCAAAACATACCATGGGGATCGAGTGTTAGAGAAGCACAGATACACAAGTTTACAAATCGTTACACTTGCGACAATTACTAACCGATGCGGGAGAACCTAAATCAAACATCTACTGGGCCAAACCAAACCGATTTTGTGTACGCATCATGGCGAAAATTACTGTATAGCGGACCGAAACCCGGACAGGCTCGAGGAGCAGAACTCGGCGTTGTTGATATTAATTGAAGCCCGTATCTGCACCAGTAAGGGGAATTGAGGTTCCGCATGCAAATGAGGCCACTGGCAGAACGCGAGCCGTGACGGTGATTAGTTAGTTACCACATCCTTCGCGACGAACCAGACATTGAGCAAACAAGGGACTCATCCGATTATGCTCATGATGGTATTGCGAGCATATCATTGAAATCTCTTTCAGTGAAATAGTAAGACACCACGAGAATGGATTGATCCCGTATGCGGGACTCGAAAGGCGCCAGCAGGAATCGGTCGGTTGTTCCCGGGCGGCATCCACACGGGGTCCCGACTTCGCAATCTTAGAGCCTGCAGATTACAGCGTATTATAGCCTGACTGAAGGACACCCGTCCAACGTTCAAACTGGCGGGTGAATATCCCCAGCCAATCTTGCCAGGGGCACCCCACACTCCCCTGATAACTATGCAAAATCCTGGTTCTATCGGTATGTTCCCGTTCAAATCTTTCTCCCAGTCCTCATCCTCAGTTCTGCCTTCCTCAGCTACTGGTCGTGGGGTGATGGCCTAGAGGGGGGTACAGGCGGCCGTGGAGGGGATGTCCATATTCATTATGGGAATAGTCGGTCCCTCCCTTGAACATTTCGATTTCTTGGTCATAATCCATACACCTCCAGACAACCCGCGATATTCTGATGTCTCCCTTTTGATGGCTCTCCCGCGTGCTTTGTACGCGGCTCACAACTCTAGCCGCGAGGATGCACCTACGCCTTGTCTCGAGGGCACTAGGGTTGCTGTGTTGAAAGATATTCTGTCATGGTCGGAAAGCACGAACGGAGAAAGACCGCCCGTGTATTGGCTCAATGGACTTGCTGGGATTGGTAAATCGACAATCGCAAAAACCGTGGCGGAACGAGCGGAAGAGGAACGGATGCTAGGTGCCTCTTTCTTCTTTTCTCGGAACGACAAACCTCTGCGGGATCCGGGCTCGTACTACCCACCCTCGCTTTTCAACTTGCGCATTCAGACAGTACATACAGCGAGGCATTCAAGGAGGTCATCGTGGAAGCCCTGAGACGAGATCCGACAGCCGGGCGAAAGGACCTATTGTCTCAGCTTAAGGAATTGATCTTGAACCCACTTCTCAGTATCAATCCTCCTCAGCTCCCAGTGCTTATTGTCCTTGATGCCCTCGATGAGTGCGAGGAAGAGGGAGCCTCAAAGATTTTGCGACTTGTGTTTGAATACCTTACCCGAATCCCTTTCCTACGAATCTTGGTCACATGTCGTCCCCAACCTCACTTATCCTCAGTGTTCAACAAAGCCTCAAACCTGGCGAAGACTGTTCTCCACGATATCGAGGCATCGGTCATTCAACAAGATATTCACCTTTACATCTCCACTGAATTGGCCAAGATTCCGGAGAAACTTGATCTTGAGATGCCGGCCAATTGGGCGACGGAAGCAGCGAGGAACTCGCTCGTAGAGAAGGCAGGGAAATTATTCGTTTACGCAGCCACGGCGGTCCGGTTCATCGGGGACAATCGTGTCCGAGATCCTCATGGACATCTAAGTCTTATTCTTGATACCCAATTACTTCAAGAAGCCGGTGCGACGCCCTATTCGCAGCTGGACGAGCTCTACATGGGGGTGCTGCGCAACTCCCTTTCCCCGTATAATAAGCGAGCAGTTCTGGAGAGGTTTCAAATCGTCGTCGGGAGCATCGTAGTGTTGCGCGAGCCCCTCCCTCTACATTCGTTGGCTGAATTTGTTCAGCGCGAAAGGCAGGCCGTTGAGGCTAGCTTAAGCCATCTTCACTCAGTCATCGTCCCCCGTCCGATGTTCACGATGCGCCTCGTATTTACCATGCTTCGTTTCTCGAATTTATTACGGATCCCTCCCGATGTTCAATGGCGGAGTTCTTGATCGTTCCCGTGCCAGAACAGGAACTGCGACATGCTATCCGATGCTTCGAACTCATGGCAAGAGATCTAAAGCGGGACGTAGCTGGAATTTCGAATCCGTCACTGCTAAATGTGGAAGTCGATGGACTGGGGGAGAAAGTGAGAGAGGCACTGTCACCGGAAGTTCAGTATGCATGCCGGCATTGGGCGTCGCATCTATCGCGTGTGGAGGGAGGGGAGGGGAGGGTGATGGAGGCACTGGAACGATTCTCGAAACGGTCGATTTTATGGTGGTTCGAAGCAATGAGTCTGCTTGGGAGTGTCTCAAATGCTGTGAGCTTGATTGAACAGGCACATCATTGGGCAGTATGTGTATTTCTTATTGATCATCGATGCCCTGACTGAGTGGGGAATGCTTCTGATGACAGCAAAGTTCAAAATGCAAGTTGATTATTATCAGCATCCTCTCTGATTCATATCGATTTATTCTTGCCCATGGGGAAGTGATAAGAGGGACTGCACTGCATGTGTATCATTCTGCGTTGGCTTTCACACCCCATGATACTGCACTGTACAAGGCATATTGCAATGAGGGGAAGGATTCTATCCAGGTGCTTCAAGGGATGGAGTCTGAATGGCCACAGAGCTTCATCACTTTTCATGGCGGTTTGGGTCCTTTTGCCTTCTCACCAGATGGATTGCATCTTGCATCAGGCTCCAATTCTGCTGTATGGTTGTGGGATGTCACATCTGGCATGTCCATGGCAAAATTGGAAGGCCATTCTGAGGATGTTGCATGTGTTGCATTTTCACCTGATGGATTGCTCCTGGCATCAGGCTCATGGGATAATACTGTCCAATTGTGGGATGCCATATCTGGTGCACCTGTTATGAAACTGAGTGGCCATTCTGGTTTGGTCATGGCTGTTGCATTTTCACCTGATGGGTTGTGCCTTGCATCAGGCTCCATAGATAACACAGTACAGTTGTGGGACACAATATCTGGTGCATCCATTGCAATGCTGGATAGCCATTTTACTGGTGTCTGCATGTTTTCACCCAATGGATTGTGCCTTGCATCAGGCTCTAATGATTCATGTTGGACCCTGCAATTGTGGGATGTTACATCTGGTGTGTCCATTGCAAAACTGAAAGGTCATGATGGTTCAGTTTGCATGGCTGTATTTTCACCTGATGGATTGCGCCTTGCCTCAGGCTCTCATGATTGTACTGTACAATTGTGGGATGGGATATCTGGCATGTCTATTGCAAAGCTGGAAGGCCATTCTGCTATAGTTACAGCTGTTGCATTTTCACCTGATGGACTGCACTTGGCATCAGGCTCTGGGGATAACACAGTACAATTGTGGGATGGTATATCTGGTGCATTCATCACAAAACTGCAAGGCCATTCTGATGAGGTTTCAATGATTGCATTTTCTCCCAATGGGTTGCAACTGGCATCAGGCTCCAAAGATAAGACCATACAATTGTGGGATGGGATATCTGGCATGCCCATCACAAAACTGAAAGGCCATTCTGGTCAGATTAAAACTATTGCATTTTCACCTAATGGATTGTGGCTAGCATCAAGCTCTACTGATGGCACCCTACAATTGTGGGATCCCATCTCCACTGCATCCATTTCAAAACTGGAACATGGTTCTGCTAGGCTTATGACCATTGCATTTTCACCCAATGGATTGCGCCTGGTGTCATCCTTCACTGATGGTACCCTACAATTGTGGGATGCCATATCTGGTGCATCTGTGGTAAAATGGAAAGGCCATTATGATTGGGTTATACTCATTGCATTTTCCCCAGATGGATTGCACTTGGCATCAGCCTGCCGGAGTGCTCTGCATTTGTGGGATGGGATATCTGGTGCATCCATTGCAAAACTGGAAGGCCATTCTAACCGGGTTACAAGCATTGCATTTTCACCCAATGGATTGCACCTGGCATCAGGCTCCAATGATCACACTGTCCAATTGTGGGATGGGATATCTGGTGCACCCATTGCAAAACTGGAAGGCCATTCCAATGGAGTTACAAGCATTGCATTCTCACCAGATGGATTGCACCTTGCATCAGGTTCTGAAGATCATACTGTACACCTGTGGAATGTTGTATCTGGTGCATCCATAGCAAAACTGGAAGGCCATTCTGCTCAGGTCAGAACTGTTGCATTTTCACCTAATGGATTGCACCTGGCATCAGGTTCCATTGATCATACTGTCCAATTGTGGGATGGGGTATCTGGTGCACCCATTGCAAAACTGGAAGGCCATTCCAATGGAGTTACAAGCATTGCATTCTCACCAGATGGATTGCACCTTGCATCAGGCTCTGAAGATCATACTGTACACCTGTGGAATGTTGTATCTGGTGCATCCATAGCAAAACTGGAAGGTCATTCTCATTCAGTTTTCAAGGTCTCATTTCATTTTGGTGGTAGTACTCTTATCTCACAATCACGAAACTTGGATGAGGAGACCATTGGTTGGGATTTGACCTCTCAACCTCCCTGTCGCCTCCTCTCTGGGTCACATCCCGCAACTTCGGGACCCCCTGGGGCCTTGGCTCCACCTATTTGGCATCTTCATGACCAGTGGCTGCAGGTGTTGCGGCAAGATGGTCAAGCCCTACGTATCTGTTACATCCCTCCCCAATACAATCCCAGCACTCATTACATTGCATCGAGCCAGAAAACTCACTCTCGGATCGCAGTTGGATGTAGAGATGGTCATGTGATAATTCTTGCTGTTCCTCAAGACTCTTATTTGATTGGGATTTCCTAAGCAATCAAACTGTCACTTCTCACCCATCATGTTAACCTCAGGCGAAAGTGTGCCTGGGGTTTCCGTAAAGTCCTACGAGGGCTCAAGGTGATATTCTCTCACTAGGAAGTTGAATGTCAATTACTGTAATTGTATATGATCGTCTCTCTAAATCATTGTCTTGCCTCCACACGGCAGCCTCTTCCTTGAGCCAAGGACTCTTACAGAATGGGGAATTCGAGAGTCTGTATACATGCATTTCACATAAACTAAACAGACTAGGCAGATAATGTCAGAGACTAGAGGTAGTATCCAAAGGCATATGTGTGGATTTTACAGTCTGAGAATGACTTCACGCAACCAAACGGCCTCCAAGGCGAGAACGGATTATAAAAGCACGGGAGGGGGGATGCCACGCCACTACGGCGGGGGATGCGAGGCGTAGCAAGTTCACAGTTGCCTGATGAAAAGTGGGAAAAACGCGGTCACAGGGATGTTAGTGTTCCCGATCCTCCCGGCTCCGACACCACGGGATGCGCATCAGCAGAGGCCGCTTCCCCAAATGTGTGCGACGAGTCGCGTAGGCCACGACGAACAAGAACAGGAGACGCGGGACTGTTCTGCAGAGACTGACGAGTGAAGGGCGACTCCGGCGACAAGAGACGAGCATCGTGGTCACTTCCTGGATAGCCGAGTGGCGTGAGTGCTGTAGTTTGGGAAGTCGTTGATCGGCTGTCCCGGATCACGCGTGCCAGCGCCTCATGATCTTTTCGCGTCAGGCCTGCAATTGACGCGGTGAGAGGTTGAGAATCCATGCGCAACTCATCGCGAAGACGTTCTCCATGCAACCGGCGAACGATCTCGGGACCATGGCTAATTGGAGAATGTTCCGTTCTCGGATTCAGAACTTCTCTGCCCTCCATGGTGGCTTCCGGGGATGGAGGGTGTGGATATTCAGGGACGGGCCTTGAACTGAGTAAGCCCACATGCCTCAGTGTGATCGAAGAATCAGAATTGTCAATTGGAATGTCCAGTCTGAGCCTTAGCGGAGGGCTACCGTCACGGTGGGGAGGATTTTGAAGGGACACGGGGAACGAGACTCTCTGTGTTCGGAGGGGTAATGTGAACTGCAGGATACTGGGGAGAATAGAGAGCATGAGGCTTCTGAGAAGAAGACACAAAATCTACTTCTGCTGGTGACAACTTGGAAGAAGCGAAAACAAGACTCGAAGAGGGCGAGGAATTTTTTGTGGGAATGGGCATCGTCGGAAGGTCAATGGCAATGACGCCATTGGATAATGTAGGAAGGGAAATAGCACTCCGGGACGTCGTAATTTCCCTGGGTCGATAATTGAAGGCCACTGCAGGAAACCGTAGATTACCAAGGACCATGCGAAAGGAAATCAATTAATTTACCCAATACCAAGACGAATCCAATACTGAAAGGAATGTTTTCGAGCAGTACGTTGCCCTGGAAGATATATGGGCTGGGAGGATCATATAGTCAGGCTGGCATCAATCATAAGAAGGTTAAAAAGGCCAACAGAATGCCCATGACGTCTAGCAAAAACAGGCTCGTAGCTCGAGCCAGACGATAATCCAACGCAGCTTCCAGCTGATGTTTGTATAACAAGAAACTCGGTACTATCAGGACGAAGAGCCGGGCCAGTAAGTATAGTTCCATCGCGATATTGAGCAAAGTGGTAGCGAGAGCCGGACCCAAAGGACTGGAAGAAGTTCGCGTTGACGATGGACACCATCAGAGGAAAAATTGGAGACTTACTGGAATCGACGGCAAAGAAACAATCCGGGGGAATCTGGCACAGCGCCACTTGAACCGACACCCATCGCTTCCTGTACAAAGCTTAGGGCCACTGATATGCCAAGGCCTGTCCATAGGCCTATAGTCTCCCCATTTCCGATCCCAAACGTGCGTAGATGAAGCACTAGTCTAGCAAATCCCAGAGACTTGGCGGCCTGGCCTGTGAGACCGCTCCATGCAGCAAGGAACTACAGTTCAAGGGGTTCAGAAAGGGTTGGAGAAATGCGCTAATAAGAGACGCACTGCTATTTTCGGGAGGACACATCGTTCAGATTCAAATAGATGGAAGTTTTAAGAGTCAGACATACCACACGATAGATTCGCATTGTCTCTTTGATAGTCCAAAAGAAAAAAGAAGTTGCCAAATGTTGCAGCCATGGTACTAATGGTGAGGGTTACAACCAAGAACTGAGGATGTCTGGCTGACGAGGAGGTCCCAGAATCGCTATGTTCAGGCACAGCTGAGCTCTTGCGCTCCACGTCGACCATAGCCCGATTGGTTTGAAAGAATCTTCGCGTTCTATCACATGGTCGTGAGAGAAGACAATCCTTCAGAGAAATTGCGAGAAATTGCAGAGCGCAAAAGAATGTCCAGCCTAAAAAGAATGTGGCGACGGAGCGCCTTTGTGTTCGGTCAGGATGTGTGGTGGTTGATGCAATAAGTTGGATCGAGCTAACGAATCAGGGCGAGTAGGAAACCTGACATTCGGGGGGGGCAGTGGAATGCCCAAAGGAGGCTCGGCCGGGAGGGAATTCATGGAGAGAAAAGAGAAACCGCGCCAGCGCAAGAATCGATAGAGGATTATGAGTTTGCTTAGGTTGCGAACTCAGACTTGGTGGGAGGAGGGGACAAACTAAAGAAAACACAGGACCGCAGCGGGAAAAAGAACAAGAGGCAAGCTATCAGCTGCATTTCTGTGTTGCAACATAATATGACCTCGATATAGGCTGCGCAGCTGGAGATAGATTCGCAGACCACCTTGCGACGACCGGATGCAATGGTCGGCCTATTGAGTACGATAACCTGTTCAAAACTCGGGCATTGAAGCGCCACGATCATGTTTGCAGTAAGGAACAGTGCGTCGATGTAGCCTGGTAACCATCGGGTATGGGCTGATTCACCCCAAGTTATGGACAGGATCGGATGGGGCACGTCTATGGTCGATTCACTTATGGCCCTCAAACTAACGCAGACCTGAGCAGGTGAATCGAAAGTGGCAGAACTTTGTAAGATTGAGTCTGGCGAGTTTTATCTCACTCGAAAGGACAGGCTTAGAGGTGCTCGTCAATGCATGTTAGTTCCAATCGTTCTAGTAGTTCTATGATTCGGTATTGAAACGGACAGCAGCTACCCCAGAGCCATGTTAACTGTCAGCAAGACGAGCACGCCACATCAGTTTCAAATATCGGTTTCAAGGGTATACGAAGAAGACGAGGCCAATATTCTTGATGAAGACGAGGAGGGTGTGATACCCTTTTCATTGAGGTAGATACCAACATGAACACTAATGTTTCCATGCGACAGAGGACGATGACAAGCTCTTCCTCATTGATGTTCTTCTCGAGTTCGACATCCTCGAACAACACCGCCGGTACACCTTCTCATGGCGTGACGCCCAAACCGATGATCCAGACGACAGATTCGAATTCGTCGCTGACGAACACATGAATGAGGCCAGCCGTGACTTTCTTGAACTAACCATCATTAGGGCGATGTATGAGCGCAAATACAACAAGAGCTCTGCTGGTGTATCCCTCGAAGCCCTTCGGGCACTTGCGTATCGGACAAAGGAAGACGTTGGCGTAAGCGACGAAACCGAATTCGATGTGCAGTTGGCCGCAGACGTTCAGAAATTATCCATCACCCCGAACGCGAAGTCCTCACCCAGATCTGTTTCCAGCAAGTCTGAACAGGCCACTATTATCCCTAAGTCCAAAGGAAAGGCAAAAGTTGGCCCTCAGAAGCAAGATGCAGAATCAGGCTCGGAACTGGTGTCTGAAGATGCTAGTCTCCGTAAGTTCGACGTGACCGTGGGCGATTTCATCCAACCCGCGCATGTGACTGGCATTATTCAAGCGAAGATAGTTGATTTCGGGAGGGGTATTCCTTTCAATTGTGAGCAACCTCTGCCCTCAACCATTGGCCCATTCTGATACCACTGTTTTTAGATTTCATCGTCGCAACAGAAGATGGTGGCTCTATACTCGCCCACAAGATTACCCCTGCACAAGCCGGACAATGGGATAAGGTTAGTGGATCTCGGCGCCCTCTCCCACATGCATCACGACCTCACTCGATTTTTTTTTCTCAGAACACCCTCTCCTTTATGTGGTTCAACCCTTCCGATATCGTCTCCCCAAATGTCCATCCCCATAGTGAAGTGTGGGCATTTGTATTCGATGACGTCGGCCAGTTTCAAAGATATCATGCCGCCTACTCACGTTCTATGTGGGAAGTCAAAAACGAAATTTCATGGGGAAAGCCGCTGCAGGCGATCAAGCTTATGTCACTGCCACCTGGAATGCATACGACGAAGATGTTGAAATGCGTTCTGCTTCGGACGAGGAGGGTGGCGAAACCGATGAGGAGGAAGTCAGTGATGTTCTACGGAGTCAGTGTCATGCCTTTGTCTTGACGGGCCACACAGGACTGACCACACGTGCGCAGGTGACTCTGGTCCGAAGGATGATGGCCAACAAAATTCAAACCTTGTCGTTGGTCATAACAAGGACCGAGCATTTGTTGTGCGCGGCAACAAGATCGGCGTCTTCAAGACCGGTCATGACATCGAGTACAGTACCACCATGACTGGAATCAAGACTTCCAAGGGGAAATTCTTCAACCCTGATAAGGTGCTGATTAGCTGTCTTTGCTTACTTCTGCTTGGCTAATCCCAGAGGCGAATATGAAGGTCATGCTTCACGACCAAGACACCTCGATGATCCTCATGAACCCTTCGGACCCACACACTGTCTACCGAATGGATCTTGGTGAGCGGGGCGAAATCGTCGACGAATGGAAAATACACGATGATGTCTCTATCGATCATATGGCCCCGAACTCCAAATTTGCCCCAACAACTCACACTCAGACATTCGTTGGTGCATCACACAATGGTCTATTTCGGGTCGATCCCCGTCTCTCAGGCTCCAAGCTCGTGGATTCCGAATTCAAGCAGTATGCTACGAAAGCAAAGTTTTCCTCCCTCGCTACCACTCAACTTGGAAAAATTGTTGTCGCTCTGCAAAGGGTGATTTCAGGTTGTTCGACTCGATTGGGAAGAACGCCAAAACTGCTCTTCCTGCCCTTGGCGACCCAATTATCGGCGTGGATGTTACCGCCGATGGGAAGTGGGTAGTGGCCACGACAAAGACCGCACTGCTTGTCTTCGATCTCACGATCCCAGAGGGGAAGTATGCTGGACAGCTTGGCTTTGATCGAAGCTTCCCCGCCGACAAGAAGCCCCTTGCGAAGAGACTGACGCTTACGCCCCAACATGTTGCGTACATGGGAGAAATATCATTCACCCCTGCAAGGTATGTGTTGCATCATTGACGTGTATTGGCAACTCGGATCATAGCCGGCATTTTAGATTTAATACTGGTCCAGACCAGGTAGAGAAGAGTATTGTCACGTCTTCCGGTCCGTATGTCATTGCGTGGGACTTTAACCGAGTCAAGAAAGGCCAAAAGGATAAATATGAGATCAAACAGTCTGGGCATTCCCTACATTTCCGCTAAACGATCCGCGCTGATCTTGCTTGTGCTACAGATACGGCGATACAGTAGTCGCAGACAATTTCCGATTCGGCGATGATTCGGATATCGTGCGTCCCATCCACATTTATCATGGGCAGTGACTCATTGTTATATGGCCATTTCTGATCAGGTTGTTGCGTTGGCTAATAACGTTCTCATGGTGGATAAGAAACAACTCAAGAAACCGACGCGCGAATCGCTATCGTCGCCTGCCCGCACGCGAGCTATTCGAAGTTGAATGGCATCGTTGACTTGACTTGCCTTTTGCCTCTGGTAGATGACGAGGACACCAATGCTATGGTTTGTTCGAAGATATCACAGATCCTTTTTTGTATTCCCCACCGTAGTAATTTAGTTCCGCCTATTCTATAACACCCCAGTTTGAGGGATTGTATGTACAGTCATTCATCGTTCTTTGCATCAGAAGTTGTAGATCATGATCGTCACCCATCTTGGGGGTCTCTATTATCCCGGATGTGTAAATAGTTCAAGATTCCTTCTATGCGCCGGATCCGAGGATGTCTGAATATGCAATGACCAAGTGAGGATCTGAGCTTGAGTCTACAGTAGTGCTCAAATGCTGCCAAGAATTGGAGCGTCTGTCACAGTGCTCATAAATGTTGATCGCTCTATACAAGGATGTACTAAGGGAAATAGGCTATGCTGACGTCGCGAACCCTACTGCATTCCTCCCTAAATCATAAACAGAGAAGTACCGTCTTAGGAACACATCACCTAGCGGAAAATAGAAAGCCCAAATGAGTCATCCAGGGAGGCAGAGGGGGAAAAAATAAAATATCCGTACCCACGATCCACAGATCATTTGCAGTGTCCATTGGCGAGAAAGCACTAATACAGGAATCCTGCACGGAAAGAATATAATCCGATCCCGATAATGGGTATGGTTTATCGTTAAATGTGAATACAACGTCAGGAAGTGTCGATACTGTATCACAATCTACGGCGTATTGTCCATTCCAATTCGCCTGCGCACCAATCCTGCATGGGGATAATTATTAGCGAATTGAGTGCAAACGACGATAGGCATACGTACTGGGCGTTCAGCGCTTCTGCATAGCTGGTAGGAACCATAATGAGGGAAGTTCCAGTGTCCACTGCTGCGCCAGCGTTCTTCAGATCCAGTGTCTACCGTAGCAAATTCGACATCAGACATTATCGCCTGCTGGGAAACAAGGGTAATCCGTACCACATTGCCAAGGGCGACCCGTTGAAGCTGGATCTCCCAGTATCCCTTTTTTGACACTGGGAAGTACTCTATATCGCCAGTGTAATGAGTTGGATCGATGCCGCCGAAAACGACTTCGCCGCCATCCTGTTCCGAGGGTCCAATGCGAAAAGAGAATATAGGCTCATCGAGTAGACCACCAGAGATCATGCTGTAGAATGGTGGCACAATGTTGTTCACAGCAATAGTATTGAAAGCGAGACCAAGAATCCCATCGAATCTAAATCAGTCCAGTCAGACCTCTGGGATTGCATCCTTTGGCTTGGGAAACTCAGGCATACATACTTTCCATATACAAAAGCAGTGCCTGGCTCTTGGGTTGCTTCAGCAAAGTTCACGCCTTTGAGGGTGATATCTCCTACGACCAGGTTATCGTTGGAGATAATCCCTTGCATCGACCCTGATCCCGTAGTGGATCTTGAAGTCCGAGCCATTTTTGGTATACGTGCTTGACATCGATGACTCGTACTGGGAGTGTAGCATACACGCCATGGATGTGCATGATTTACTCGGAACCCATAAATTAGCAGATCTAAATACAGGTCGTCAATATGATTGGTGGGTAACGAAATTCGTTAAGATAGAACTTGCCCAGTATCTAGAATCACAGAGAACTGAATGGTAGGGTTCATGTCAAAGAGGAAAGAAGAGAGAAATGGAAATACGCACCTTCTGCGGGGGCGTCCCCAGCGTAATGTCGGCATAGTACTGCGAGTTCGCATAATCTGGGGACAGAGTTTCAGATAAAGTCCATTGAAGCCCATCTAGGGCCACCCACTATTCAGTTGCACCGCATGGCTAGCGAATCCAGAAAGTCCATATCCGGATCAGGGGCGCCAGATAGGTCGGAGTGCCCGACGGTAGTGGCAGTCTCAAGCTCTTTGGTGAGGCTGGCGACAGCAGATGAACTAGAACTTCCATACTTTTGGCTGAGTTGGATGGCTGCTGCTGCAGGGTCAAAAGGGGCCATGGGGCTTCGGCTAAGCTTCATTCTATGAAGGGAGGCAGCACTGGAGGACAAGGCAGAACCCAAGGAAAGAGCGACGAGGAATGAGAGCATTGGAATGACCGGCACTCATATGCAATGTGGAAACACAGAATGACGAAAAGAGGGCTCATTATGAGTAGTTATTGGGATTCACAGAGTCTCAGCTGAGTCCAGACACCAAGTCATGGAGGGGTTCACTGTTGAACATCTTTGTATTGTCTAAAACCGGCAGTTGCCGGCCCTGAATCAGGATCAGGCTGCAATTCAACGACTATGATACCGTGGGCGCGAAACCAACTCAAAGCTCGCACAGCTCTCCTGGAGAAATGCGGTGGTTCTCCCTGGACATCTCTAGATAGATTCCAAATACTAGGCGATAACACTACGGGCCACTGGGGGTCAGCCTTGCCAGGTAGCTTTTAATGTTGAGTTACCTACGCAGTCCCTAGATGTGTAAACGCACTCTCTTGGAGTAGCGACGGAAGGGTACTGATTTCCAGCGGCGATGACAGAAGGTTTGTCGTTGTAGCCTGTACGGGACCTCATAATTCATCGTCGCGCGTAGAATTTGTCTGTGGCAGCAGACGGGCACGGAATATGCCTGCGACACGGTGATTCATACAGGGTGGGTCTTTGGGCTCTTTCTCATTATCCGTGCGTCTAATTGATGGTCTTCCAGACACACTGCAAATGTGTTCAGCGCACATTTTCTTCCGTCGAGCTCAAGGATCGTTACCTGTGCCGCAGATCATCAAGTCCGGCTCTTTGACATTGTAAAAAATGGCCAAATTCGTAATGGGGAACTGACTTCTGGGGATGTGTGTACCAAAATCCTTAAATGTCACAGCACACGGTAAACTATTGCTTATCCACGTACCCTGTTTCTCTAACCTCCATATTTACGGCGCAGCGTCAAGCGGGTAGTAACCCAGGATTCGCCAAGCTATTTTCTCACGGTGTCTGAAGATCGTACCGTACGCGACCATGATCTTCGGAAGCCACATACATGTCCGGATTGCCCAACTCCGCTACTGAGATTACCTCACCCTCTATCCACCCTTGCAACATCTCCTCTTGCTCCTTGGTTAATAGTCGTCGCCGGAGAATCGGCGTATGCGCACCTATTTGACCGTCGTATGATTCGGAGGATTCTTCAGTTAGAGTGGGGCGTACCCGGAGCTGATGACGATGCGAATTGTGTGCGACGTTTTGGACGAGCATCACGAGCGTCGGGGGAACGTGCCAGAAATGAGTACATCAGTGGTTCGCGAATGTCGCAGACAAACGGGCACGAAGTACGTCATTGAGTGATATCCTGTCGCACCTATGTCACTTAAATAATCACTTTGCACTTGTGAAGGTTCTCCTCTGTGAGTGGGATGTCGCCGTGTTGACAAGCCACGTCATACCTTACGAGATTTTGTCCAGCATATATGACAGATGCCGTTTATCTCTATTCCGTCTATGACGACCCTACCGAACCTGGGTCCATTTCTAATGCATCAAGTGTCATTCTGAGTTCCAATTCCAAGCGACGGCGACTTGACACTGATTTGCACCCTTCGTCTTCGATATTCGTGGACTCGTCCAGCGCCGCATTTCTCGGTCTTGGAGACCAAACGCTCGAAGTCAACAGTGATGGTGACACAGCTGGCAGTGAGAGTATGGATACAGACAGCAATATGAATGCAGACGGAAATAGAGACTCTGACTCTCTGGATTCTGAGGAGGAACCTGGGGACGACTGTCCTTCACGGCTGATTAGACCGATTGTATTTCCTCGTCGGCGTTTTGTGGGTGCCTGCAATGTCGAGGCGAGTTGATGAGCTGGTCTTAAAACCCTCTTCCTGGCTAATATACCCCTGATTTTTCTAGACTGTGAAAGATGGTCCGCCTATTTACATACTCGTAATGTCCCTCTAGCTAACATCGTCCTCTTTTCTCTCATAGTCAACTTTCTTGGTGCCAAAGACGAATTCGTTACTTCAGGGAGTGACGATGGCAATTGGTTCCTGTGGTCAAAGGACAGCGGGGAGCTGAAAGGCATCTGGGAAGGGGATGGCAGCGTTGTCAACGCCATTGAGCCTCACCCTACCCTACCACTGGTAGCGGTGTCTGGTATTGACGAGACGGTGAAACTTTTTTCTCCAGATCGACCATCTTCCGAGTCAGGAGGGATGTCTCGGATGAGCCACGCGCAGTCCATCGTATCAGCCAACTCTGACCCTCTTGCGCGTCTGGCGAGGGCGCGGAGACTGCAGCTCGAGGATCTGGCTCAGCACCTCGGCATACGGCCTGAGCAGTTGGAAGGAAGCCAAGGCGAATGTGTGATTATGGCGAGTTCCTAATCTTTGTGTTCTGTTTTTATCACTATACTGACCATCTGATAGTAATACTCTGCTGCGGGTACCATCCCATCGACTTGCAAAATCGCGGAATCGTACAGGTCTGTTCACGAATCGATCTTGTGTCGGATAACCATACAGTTTGCGGAAACATCTGGGCCCAATAGTACTGCTTCTGTATATATCCTCTTGTTTCTTTTTTTTTATCCATAACACTTCATTATTCGCCTACGTGCCGGTATCCTATCACTTTTGTTGGGTGGGAATGAAGAGGGCTTAGCAGTGAGAACGCTGTTTCCCTCCTTGAGATGAGATCATTCCCCCGTGCCAACTACCCTCACGTACTTTTAGGGTGAACACAATCCGCCACATAGGGTAGCCTCACGTTACGATCAAAAGCACTCAACAGTAAGCTGTCTTCCTACTGTCGTATATCCTTGGTGTGACCACATCACATTCCAGGTCACCGCGCCAAACCATCAGGCCTCCACCAAGCCATCTTGGAACATTGTAAAGGGATTCTGTGGATCTAGGTATCTTGAAGAGCTCAAGAGTTCTACTTCATCATTCTTCAGAAGCCAAGTTGGTGCAAAAACAGGACGACCCCTTGTTTTTTTTTTCGCCAGGCAACACCTTCCGGAGTATCCAATTACTGAACTCCCCGCTTAGGCTGCTGTAGCTAAACTCTCACACTCCCCGTGAGGTAGTGATCGTTTGTGTGCGATGGATGCAGACGACATGCAGTTGGTTGTGTCTCGCCTTGACGACGCCGACACAGGATACATGGAACCCTCACGCCCTCGTCATGTCCACCACGACCCCGCAAGAAGCCCAGACAGAGTCATAATACACAGGAGAGAACCCCATCCACAGTCCCGCGAGCGTGAGGGCGGGAAATGGGCACCGTACGCCTCAGCGTCCTTGCCTCACAACCGATACCTTTCGTCGTCCGCAGATTCATATGATCGCCATGCAGACCCTTTTCGACATCGCCAGGACGATATGCGAGCAGGAGGAGATCGCTGGGTCCCAGCAGGTCCTTCACGCTATCCCTCTATGGCTCACGACCGAAGCCGGGATTGGGACAATCCACCTCCCCCTCCACCACCCATTCATCCCCGTTCCTATCACTCCGAGGAGCAGCGCTCATGGGAGCCATCACCAGATCGTACAAGCTACGATAGATGGCCATCCTCTCGGGATACCCATGTGCCTGAATCTTCTCACCGGCGCGCCTACGACGACCATGGCGATCGACATCGGGCGGAGCCTCGCTCATGGCCCGGACCAGATTATCCTGCAGACCATAGCCCCCGCTTCGCCAAAAGAGCGTCCTGGAACCGCGAACCTGCTCCGCAGGCATCTTGGAACTGGAATCATCAGACTGAACCGCCCGCTCTACCGAAAATCGTGCGTGGATCCCTCGTCATGAGGTCCATCCCTCTCTTCCCCCTGCACGTCCCAAGAACATCATGACAATCGACCACGACAAGATTGGCGAACTGCTCCAGATGACGCACACAACGTCCCAAGCGCCGGGGGGAGGAAAAAGAAGCGCAAGCCAAACTACTACAATCAATCTCACCAGCAAAATCATAGCAATAATAACACCGACAATGGTTGGCGTTGGCGGAACAATGGCCACAGTCAGGATCAGCAGCGTAAGGATTGGCGGAAGGATTCAAGTCATGAGAGGTGCGTCAAGGATCTCTCGGGTCCACTTCCCAATAATGTTCACAACTCTGGTGGTTCCAGTCGCTCACCACTGAAGAACGATCATGTGCATCGTGTTGATGATTCAAAGAATCGTCGAGGGAGGTATCCGCCGTCACGTTCGAGGTCCCCGTCGCGATCCAGGTCTCATTCCCGTTCACGTTCGCGATCAATATCACGTTCCCACACCCCCCGCTCATCTCGGGCATCTTCACCTCAACATCCTGTCCATCATCACAAACGACGAACGCCAAGTCCAGGTCCGCCCCGTAGTATCAGTCCTGGCACTCGGTCTTCTCGTTGGCGAGGTATGAAACGGCCCCGTTCTGCGAGCTCGAACCATTCCATGGGTAGTCGCTCTCGTGGGAGATCGCCCCACAGATCAAGGGACCGATCAAGGGAACGATCCAATTCTTCTGTATCCAGCCGAAGTCGGGGAAGTAGCAGCCATAAGCGGCGCGTACATCGTTTACCGGGCGCGACGCCGGGCAAGTCTAATCGCCAGCGAGGGACCCACAATTTGTCCTCGCTCAGTTCTGCAAGAGCTGGTTTCGTCAGTGAGGCAAGTTGATTCCCAATGCTGCGGTTTTTCTGGCCCCTCTCTCCAACTTTTCTGATCCTTGTTGAATAGCGCGTAGTGTCTGCGGGTGATCCTTCCACCTTGGATCGTCAGTTGAGTTCGAGTCTCATTCCAGTTTCGGGGCTCATCTTGCGAAACAACAACCAGTCTACGCCAACTGGGCCCGCATCGTTGGCGTCCGGGCTGTTAGGGACCCCCTTATTATTGTCGAATGATAGCCCAGGGTCCCAAGGGTTCGGAAGCTTGTCAGCATCAGCCACCCCGAGTGGAGTGCGAGCAGCTGATACACGCACGATGAAGAAGACTAAGCATGGCAAATCTGGTGCAAGCTCCCTACTAAAACAATTCTTCCCTGATAACGAAGATGAGGATGCGCAACCTGCTACACCGAAGCAGCCGTCTTCCGGCATACCAACTTCAGGATGGCAACGTATCGACTCGGGTCCTTCCCAGGAGATACCTAAACATCATCTTACTCCCCCTCCCGTGCCTTCCACCCCTGTTGAGACTCATCACACTCTGCCTGTTCGACCCCCTCATATCTCTCCTCGACGTCTGGTCCCCCAACCTGCCACTGACATTGTTCATCCCCATCCATCATCCAACCATGTACATTCCGGCCCTGACGCTGAACAAACACTCACCGAGATCACAGAACGATCGCGCCCAGATCAAACACCTCGGGACAATCTTCCTGTCTCAGTTAGGAAGCCAGAGCTTCCACCACGGCCACAGAGTCTACCGTCCTCCCCTCCTCGACTATCACCCAGGCCTCTTGAACCTACTGATGTCCCGCCGCCACCTGCCTCGGTCCAGCCAGAAAGCACTCTTGCTCCCGGACCGAATAGAGAACGAGATTTATACCAGATTGTTGCCCAGGTTGGTGAGGGCACGTTCGGCCAGGTATACAAGGCGCGAAATACGCAGAGTGGAAAGTATGTTGCGCTCAAGCGAATCCGTATGGAGTCGGAACGGGACGGATTTCCTGTGACTGCGATGCGGGAGATCAAGTTGCTGCAATCGCTTCGACATGAGAACGTCATCAATCTGCATGAAATGATGGTTTCGAAAGGTGGGCTAGTCGCCACGATTGGTAACGCGTGTGCTTACCCCGAAGAATTTCAGGGAATGTGTACATGGTGTTCGAGTATATGGACCACGATTTGACGGGGATTCTCTCTCAAAACAACTTTCACTTCACCGAGGGTCATCTGAAATCTCTATGTCACCAAATGCTTGCTGGCATTGCATACCTCCATCAAAAGGCAGTGATTCACCGAGACATGAAGGGTTCGAATATTCTTATAAACAATCAAGGTATACTGAAGATTGCAGATTTTGGTCTGGCCCGATTCTACCAGAAGCGGCGACGTACGGATTACACGAACCGGGTGATCACTTTATGGTATCGTCCACCAGAACTCCTGCTTGGTGCCACCGTATACGGGCCCGAGGTAGATATGTGGAGTGTCGGGTGAGTCACTCATTTGAAGCACCTGCGTGAGTTAACTGACAGGAAATAAAGATGCATCATGCTGGAGCTATTCACGAAGAAGCCGATCTTCCAAGGCAACGATGAAATCCATCAACTTGAGACCATATACAAGCTTATGGGCACGCCATCCGTGGAGGAATGGGTTGGATTTTCGGACTTGCCGTGGTACGAGCTTGTGAAGCCTCCCGAAAAAATCAAGAACCGGTTTCGGTCTGCCTTTCAGAAGTATGCAGATATTCGTTGCGAGTGAAGATGACATCTGTTGATCGTTTCCCGTGATTCCCCTTTGGCAGGTACCTTTCCCCTACCGCGTTGGATCTGGCGCAAAAGCTCCTCGAGTATGACCCGGCGAAGAGAATCACCGCTTCCGACGCTTTGGATACATCATTCTTCAAGGTGGAGCCCGCGGCGGTGCTTCCTGTCGAGTACGTTGAAGTCTAGATTTCCGGGCACGAAGTTTTTGTCTAAATTGTTGGTTTGCAGCCTTGCGAATTTGGAAGGAGAGTGGCACGAATACGAATCCAAAATGGAGCGGGAGAGAAAAAAACGTAAACAACGAAAGAACGAAATCTCTATCTCCAATGTGCCAAGCGGTGGTGGTGTTCCAGGTATCCCTCAGGACATGGAGGTTTCTTGATTCAAGGAACGAGCGTCTGGATCTTGCGTGTGGACTCTTGCGTTCTGTTGGCCCCAGCCGCATTTATTACATCACTTCGTTTTCTTTATTTCATCGCTATCGATTCTCATCGAACCTATTATATTCAATATCCTCAAGTTCTCACTGAAGGGCTGCTTAATGTACTGCCGTTGGTGCGTGCGGAGGTAGCAGTCTCTTTTCTCCTAGTTGAACAATCCACTCGGCCTTGAAGACCATGGGGAATTATCAGCAGCGTGATCCACGGTGGGGCACTGCACTCTGCCGGATTAGCATACTTCCCCTCTTCGTGGATGGTGCCTTCTCCTGGTCGACATCTTCCAATCCACCACCACTTCCTTGAGCCCCTTCATCTGTTCTCGCCTCAATCTAAATTAGCTACTCGACCTGGTCGATCGAGCCCTTCTGCTTATATCTCTGCTGTGGGGATTGCGATAGACTGCTCTAGGCTTGTGAGTACATCCTGGACATCACTGGTCGAACGGGATTTTTTGAGAGAATACGAGAGGGCGCAACAAGTCGTCGAGTTCTCCTGGCCTGAGATGGTGGAAACGTCTCTGGTTTGCGTTGGATTGACATTATGGTGGGTGGTTCCTGTAGATATCTGTGTCCGATGCATTCAGAGCGTGAGTTCATCAGGGTTCAAATTCTAATTGGCTTTCGTGCATCGGCAGCGCACGTCGTTCTCCCCCTCCTCCGCCTTGGTTTCTACAACAACATAAGTGGCTACGGTATGCGGTGCCCCTCCTTCTGGGCCTAGTCCGAACTCTTCTGTCGGCATGCCTTTCCACTCAAGATTGATTAGTGAAAACTTGTGACACCAAGGCACCCATGTGAGGAAAGGCTACCATTGCGCAAAATCGTGGATTTACAATGATGTGGAGAGACGATTATATAGAAGGAATTGACATCCAATTTGCTAGTGAAAACACGGACCTTGAGCCTTCGTACGAGTTTAGGGAAACCCCAGGCATGCTTTCTTCGAAGATGGGTGAGAAGTGACTGCTAATTGCTTAAATCCCGATTAAATGGGTCGTGTGGAACAGCAAGAATTATGACGCGACCATTCCTACATCCAATAGCAATCCGAGAGCGGTTCGATGCTAAGAAGAGAGGCTTGGCCATGTAGCGCAGAGGGATGTAACAGATCTGTCTGACTTCACCGTCTTCTGGCCGCTCTGCTTGTACCCAATGGTCACAAAGAGACCAAATAGGCGGAGTCAAGCCCACAGAAGGCCCAGAAGTTACTGGACCAGACGAGATATCAGAAGACCCCGGGTTGTCTATAAGAACGTTGATTATGGACAAGGAATCGATATAGTTGAGGGACTGACTATTACCGTAATGATATGGATATCCCCTCCGCGACCACCTGTACCCCCATCTCGGCCATCACCCCCACGACCAGTTACTGAGGAAAGCACAGATGAGGATGAGGATGAGGAGGAGGGATTGAAAGGGAACTAACTGATAGAGACAGGATTGAGCATTGTTGGCAACAGGGGATTGTGGGTGGCCCCTGGAAAGATCGCTGGGAAGATTCGCCCCCATTATAAAGGGTTGGAAGACGAGGCGTGTGGCGTCGAATCGGGGTGTATCACCACTGTGATCTACAGCCAGAGGTAGGCTCTAATATTTGGAGCGAATAACTCAACTCCAAAGTCAAGACCGAGAGGCGTGCAAATCTCTGTAGAACCCCTGATAGTCAGGTTGACGCTCCCGGTGGAAATTTTTTGGATTTGGACACTCACCTAGCACAGTGTCTCGGGATTCTGAGCCCCAAAAATTTCAGCCTAGGTCGACCTCACTGAAAGTGGGGTCGTAATGTTGTGTTGGTGGTGGAATTCTCCTGCGTTAGGCAGCGGCGGCTCTCGTACGTAATCGGGATTATCCATGGTACGGTCCGAAGTACTCGACAAAGAGATTTTTGTCCCGTCGCTTGCTCTCGATCCTTGCTATACTTTGCGGCACATTTACCCTCTTCCGCCGCATGGTGGGGCCACCTCGTGTCTTACAGCCAACCATTCTCTGTACTAATCCAAGATTACACGACAATGAGACGCGTTAGTGGATTTGTCGCACGTCGCAGCAATAAGAGGCGTTTGACAGTGAGAATGTCGTTCCACCCTTTGAGGTAAATCTTCCCGTTCTTGGGTCTACCGCCCTCAAGCTTTTCAGGTCCAAACCGTCTGCCTATATGAGGGTGAAACGCCTGCTCAGCAGTAGGCAGTTTTCTTGCTTGCCACCTCCCGCTGTCTTTATATCCCTTACTGTGATCAGACCATATACAAGTCACCACGTCAACCATCAAACTTCCGCCAAAGCCATCCTTGGCAGCCGCCTAAAGGGACTCGGTGGGATATCTTGAGCTCCAGAGCTTGGCTTGATCCTTTCTCAGCAGCTGGGTTGATATAGAGCTGGAAGGACGTTTTCTGTTTCACCAGGCAGCACTCTCTAGAGTATCCAGGTGCTGATTCCCCGCTTTGGCTACTGTACCTAATCTCCCACACTTCCTGTAAGGTAGTCATAATTCGTGTGCGGATGGATGCAGACGGCAATGCAGCTGATCGTGTTTCGCCTTGGCGACGCGGATACATGGACACATTATGGGTCCTCATCACAACGGTCATGTTCACCGCTACCCCGGGAAGACCAGACAGAGTTGTAATGGAACAGAAAAGAATTCCTTCCACAGTCCCGCAAGCGTGAGGGGAAGTGAGTACCTCCCTACGCCCTAGCGTTCTACCTGACGACCAATATCCTTCGGTCGTCCACAGATTGATATGACAGCAGACGGATCCTTTTCACATCGCCAGGACGATAACAGCAGGAGGAGATCGCTGGGCTCGTAGGTCTTCCACATTATCCTCCTACTTCTCACGCCAAAATCGGATTAGGACAACCCACCACTTCATCACCGCCCTATTCATTCTGAGCTGCGGTCACGGGAACTACCACCAGGATCATACAAATTACGATAACGAGGACGCATTCTCGAAATCTCATGTCCCTGCATTTTCTCGCCTGTGCGACTACGGGGTTCCACGGTGATCGGACATTGAGCGGAGCCTTGTTCACGGCCTGATCAAATACGATAAAATTGGCGAACAAGACCAGATGACGCGCACAGCGTCCCAAGCCCCTCTGGGAGGAAAATGAAGCACAAATCATCACACTGGATGGGATTGCACCTCGGCCCTCAGGCATCAGCACTGATTGCACTATGCGTAACAATCTGAATCAAGATCATACCGAAGGATAGCGATGTATCAAGGAGTGCGCCCATATTGCACTACAGCACCATTCTTTATTTGTTCCCACAGTTGCATTTTCACCTGATGGATTGCACTTGGCCTCAGGGCTCCCATGATGATACTGTACGATTGTGGGATGGCATATCTGGAGCACCCATTGCAAAATTAAAGGGCCATTCTGATACAGTTTGGATGGTTGCATTTTCACCCAATGGGATTGGCACTTGGCCTCAGCTTCCGGTGATTGCACTGTACGATTGTGGGATGGCATATCTGGAGTGGCCATTGCAAAATTAGAGGGCCATTCTGAATCAGTCCGGGCAGTGGCATTTTCACCTGATGGATTGCGCCTGGCCTCAGCTTCCCATGATTGTACTGTACGATTGTGGGATGGCATATCTGGAGTGGCCATTTCAAAATTACAGGGCCATTCTCGTTCAGTTTGGGCAGTGGCATTTTCACCTGATGGATTGCACCTGGCCTCAGGCTCCCTTGATCACACTGTACGATTGTGGGATGGCATATCTGGAGCAGCCATTGCAAAATTAGAGGGCCATTCTGGTTCAGTTTGGACTGTGGCATTTTCACCTGATGGATTGCGCCTGGCCTCAGGCTCTGATGATCATACTGTACACTTGTGGGATGGCATATCTGGAGCAGCCATTGCAAAATTAGAGGGCCATTCTAATTCAGTTCGGACAATTGTGTTTTCACCTGATGGATTGTGCCTGGCTTCAGCCTCCAGTGATTGCACTATACAATTGTGGGATAGCAGATCTGGAGCAGCCATCACAAAATTAGAGGGCCATTTTGATTCAGTTTTGACCATTGCATTTTCACCTGATGGATCACGCCTGGCCTCAGGCTCCAATGATTCCACTGTACGCTTGTGGGATGGGATACCCAGAGTGGGCATCACAAAATTGCAGGGCCACTCTAGTTTCAGTCCAGACAGTTGCAGTGTCATCTGATGGATTACATGTGGCCTCAGGTTCCCTTGATCATACTGTACAATTGTGGGATGGCATATCTGGAGCAGCCATTGCAAAATTAGAAGGGCCATCATAATTCAGTTTGGATGGTTGCATTTTCACCTGATGGATTGCACCTGGCCTCAGCCTCCACTGATTGTACTGTACAATTGTGGGATGGCATATCTGGAGTGGCCATTGCAAAATTAGAGGGCCATTCTAATTCAGTTTTGACAATTGCATTTTCACCCAATGGATTGCGCCTGGCCTCAGGCTCATATGATCATACTGTACGATTGTGGGATGGCATATCTGGAGCAACCATTGCAAAATTAGAGGGCCATTCTAGTTCAATCCGGATGGTTGCATTTTCACCTGATGGATTGCGCCTGGCCTCAGCCTCCCTTGATCATACTGTACAATTGTGGGGCATATCTGGAGAGGCCATTGCAAAATTAGAGGGCCATTCTAATTCAGTTCTGGCAGTTGTGTTTTCACCTGATGGATTGTGCCTGGCCTCAGGCTCCCTTGATCGTACTGTACGACTGTGGAATGGCATATCCGGAGCGGTCATCACAAAATTAGAGGGCCATTCTGATTTAGTTGATAACGTCTCATTTTCCTTTGATGGTTGTACTCTGATCTCACGCACGAGGGTTGAGACCTTTCGTTGGGATTTGACCTCTCAACCTCCCTATCGCCTCCGCTTTCGAGAACCCCTCCAGCGCCTCCATCATCCTCCGCTCGCCAAACCCCACACACAATAGATGCGACACCCAGTAGTGGCATGCATACTGCACCTCTGGTGACAGCGCTGCTCTCACTTTCTCCTCAAATCCATCGACCTCCTTGTTCAGTAGTGACGGATCCGAGATCCCAGCTACATCCCGCTGTAGATGTCTTGCCATAAGTTCGAAGCATCGGATAGCATGTCGCAGTTCCTGTTCTGGCTTCGGAATAATCACAAACTCTGGCATGGAACATCGGGAGGAATCGGTAATAAATTCGAGAAACGAAGGGTGGTAGATACGGGGGCTTCATGAACATTGGACGGGGGGATGATGACTGAGTGAAGATGACTTAAGCTAGCCTCAACGACGTGGTCTTCGTACCCAACAAATTCAGCCAGCGACTGCAACGGGAGGGGTTCGCGCAACACCACGATGCTGCCGACGACGATTTGAAACCTCGCCAGAATTTCGTCATCTTTATACGGGGAAAGGGAGTTGCGGAGCACCTGCATGTAGAGGTCGTCTAAGTGTGAATAGGGGGTCACACGGGCTTTTCGGAGGGACTCCACATCAAGTATAAGCCTTAGATATCTGCGGGGATCCCGCGCACGGTCGTCCCCGATGAAGCGAATCGCCGTAGCTGCGTACACGAATAACTTCCCGCACTTCTCTATGAGCAACTTCCTCTCGGTCTCCGTCGTCCAATCCCCAAGCTTGAATTTCTGTGAAATTCTAGCCAATTCGGTGGAGACGTAAAGGCGGATGTCTTGTTGAATGACCGATGCTTCGATATCGTGAAGAACAGTCTTCGCCAGGTTTGGGGCCTCGTTGAACACTGAGGATAGGTGAGGTTCGGGACGACTTGTGATCAAGATCCGTAGGAAAGGTATTCCAGTGAGGTGATCAAACAGAAGTGACAAGATCTTTGCAGCACCCTTTTCTTCGCACTCGTCGAGGGCATCAAGGATGATAAGTACTGGGTGTGGAGGGGGATCAATTTTGAGGAGAGGGTTCAAGATCAATTTCTTAAGCTGGGACAATAGGTCCTTTTCCCCAAGTGTCGGATCTCGTCTTAGGGCTTTCACGACGAGCTCCTTGAATGCCTCGTTGAGTGCACTGTCTGAGTGTGCGAGTTGAAAAGCGATTGTCGGTAGTACGAGCCCCGGATCCCGTAAACGTTCGTCGCTCCGGGAAAAGAAGAAAGAGGCACCTAGCATCTCTTTCTCTTCCGCTCGTTCTGCCATGGTTTTTGCGATTGTTGATTTACCAATGCCAGCGAGTCCGCTGAGCCAGTACACAGGCGGTGTTTCCTTGTTCGCGTTCTCCGACCATGCCAGAATCTCCTCCAATATCGCAATACGGGTGTCCTTGAGACAAGACGATGGTGCGTCCTCACGACGAGAGTCGTGGGCTGCAGATGGAGCGCGAGGCAGAGCCATTAAAAGGGAGATATCAGAAGACCCCGGGTTGTCTATAAGAACGTTGATTATGGACAAGGAATCGAGATAGTTGAGGGACTGACTATTACCGTAATGATTATGGATATCCCCTCCGCGACCACCTGTACCCCCATCTCGGCCATCACCCCCACGACCAGTTACTGAGGAAAAGCACAGATGAGGATGAGGATGAGGAGGAGGGATTGAAAGGGAACTAACTGATAGAGACAGGATTGAGCATTGTTGGCAACAGGGGATTGTGGGGTGCCCCTGGAAAGATCGGCTGGGAAGATTCGCCCGCCATTATAAAGGGTTGGAAAGACGAGGCGTGTGCGTCGAATCGGGGTGTATCACACTGTGATCTACAGCCAGAGGTAGGCTCTAATATTTGGAGCGAATAACTCAACTCCAAAGTCAAGACCGAGAGGCGTGCAAATCTCTGTAGAACCCCTGATAGTCAGGTTGACGCTCCCGGTGGAAATTTTTTGGATTTTGGACACTCACCTAGCACAGTGTCTCGGGATTCTGAGGCCCAAAAAATTTCAGCCTAGGTCGACCTCACTGAAAGTGGGGTCGTAATGTGGTGTTGGTGGTGGAATTCTCCTGCGTTAGGCAGCGGCGGCTCTCGTACGTAATCGGGATTATCCATGGTACGGTCCGAAGTACTCGACAAAGAGATTTTTGTCCCGTCGCTTGCTCTCGATCCTTGCTATACTTTGCGGCACATTTACCCTCTTCCGCGCATGGTGGGGGCCACCTCGTGTCTTACAGCCAACCATTCTCTGTACATATCCAAGATTACACGACAATGAGACGCGTTAGTGGATTTGTCGCACGTCGCAGCAATAAGAGGCGTTTGACAGTGAGAATGTCGTTCCCCCCTTTTGAGGTAAAATCTTCCCGTTCTTGGGTCTACCGCCCTCAAGCTTTTCAGGGTCAAAACCGTCTGCCATATATGAGGGTGAAACGCCTGCTCAGCAGTAGGCAGTTTTCTTGCTTTGCCACCTCCCGCTGTCTTTATATCCTTACTGTGATCAGACCATATACAAGTCACCACGTCAACCATCAAACTTCCGCCAAAGCCATCCTGGAGCGCCGTAAAGGGACTCGGTGGATATCTTGAGCTCCAGAGCTTGGCTTGATCCTTTCTCAGCAGCTGGGTTGATATAGAGCTGGAAGGACGTTTTCTGTTTTCACCAGGCAGCACTCTCTAGAGTATCCAGGTGCTGATTCCACCGCTTTGGCTACTGTACCTAATCTCCCACACTTCCTGTAAGGTAGTCATAATTCGTGTGGCGATGGATGCAGACGGCATGCAGCTGATCGTGTTTCGCCTTGGCGACGCGGATACAGGACACATTGGGTCCTCTCACACCGGTCATGTTCACCGCTACCCCGCGGGAAGACCAGACAGAGTTGTAATGCACAGAAAAGAATCCCTTCCACAGTCCCGCAAGCGTGAGGGGAAGTGAGTACCTCCCTACGCCCTAGCGTTCTACCTGACGACCAATATCTTCGGTCGTCCACAGATTGATATGATCAGCAGACGGATCCTTTTCGACATCGCCAGGACGATATACGAGCAGGAGGAGATCGCTGGGCTCTCGTAGGTCTTCCACATTATCCTCCTACTTCTCACGGCCAAAATCGGGATTAGGACAACCCACCACTTCATCACCGCTCCTATCATTCTGAGCTGCGGTCACGGGAACTACCACCAGATCATACAAATTACGATAAGAGGACGCATTCTCGAAATTCTCATGTCCCTGCATTTTCTCGCCTGTGCGACTACGGGGTCCACGGTGATCGACATTGAGCGGAGCCTTGTTCACGGCCTGGATCAAATACGATAAAATTGGCGAACAAGACCAGATGACGCGCACAGCGTCCCAAGCCCCCTGGGAGGAAAATGAAGCACAAATCAACTACCACAATCAAGATCATCCGAAAAATAACAGTGCCATGGTCAGGATCGGCAGCGTTAGGATTGGCGGAAAGATTTAAATCATGAGAGATGCGCCGAGTGTCTCTCCCGCCCACTGCTTAACATTGTCTATAAATCTAGCGATTCCAGTGGCCCACCACGGAAGAATGACCATGCCCATCATGTTGATGATTCAAAGAATCGTCGAGCCTGAGGGAGGTATCCGCCATCACGTTCGAGGTCCCCATCCCGATCCAGGCTTCATTCCCATTCCCGCTCGCTGTGACGCTGGGGAAGTCCAATGGACAGCGAGACAACTTTCCCTCACTCAGTTCTGGAAGTGCGGCCACCGGAGTCCACCGTCCCCCAGGCCTTTTGAGCCTGCTGATGTCCCGCCACCGCCTGCATCTGTCCAGCCGGAAAGCACAATTGCTCCCCTTCCCCGAATAGAGAACGAGATTTATACCAAATTGTTGCCCGAGTTGGTGGGGGCAGTTGGGCCAAATATACAACCCCCGAAATGCACAGACTGGGAAGTATGTTACAGTCAAGCAGGTCCGCACAGAACCGGAACAGAACGGACGGATTCTCTGTGACGGCGATGCCGGAGATCAAGTTGTTACAATCGCTTCGACATAAGAACGCTATCAATCTTCATGAGATGATAGTCTCGAAAGGTGCGTGAGTCGCCCCGGTTGGTCACCAGTGTGCCTAGCCTAACGATTTTCAGGGAATATGTACATTGTGTTCGAGTATATAGATGACGATCTGACGGGGATTCTCTCTCCAAGCAACCTTGCCTCCGCTGAGGGTGATTCACCGAGACATGAAGGGATCGAATATTCTTATAAACAATCCAGGTATCCTCAAGATCACATAGTTCGGTTTAGCTCGATTCTCCCAGACACGGTGACATACGGATTACACGAACCCGGCGATCACTTTATGGCATGATCTACCAGATTTCCTGTTGGGTACCATGGTGTACGGACCTGAGGTACATATGTGCAGTGTCCGGTGAGTCATTGATTTGAGGCTCCTGCATTGTTTTAACTGACTGAGGAAATACAGATTCATTATGCTGAAGCTATTCACGAAGAAGTCAATTTTCCAAGACAACGACCAAATCCATGAACTTGAGACCATATACAAGCTTACAAGCACACCATCTGTGGAGGAACTATTTGGGCCTCCAGACCTGCCGCGACACGAACTGGGTGAAGTCGCCCGAAAAATCAAGAAACGCTTTCGATCTGCGATTCAGAAGTATGTCAGATACGTCGCTGATGCAGGCGCGTCTTTGACAGGTACTTCTCTACCGCCTTGGATCTGGGGGAAATACTTGTCTAGTACGAACCAGGAAAGAGAACTATTGCTTTCGATGCTTTGGATACATCGTTCTTCAAAGTGATGCTCCCAACAGTGCTTCCTGTCCAGTGTGTCATGTCTGTATTTTCGCGTGTGCAGTTTGTGCTTAATTTCTTTGGTTTTCAGCCTGGTGGACGTGGAAGGAGAGTGAGGATGGCGTGAGGGCAAATCCAAGATGGAACTGAAGGAAAAAAGTGTAAACCACGGAAGAATGATATTTCTGTCTTCAATGCGGTGGTGTCCCTCAGGATGTGGAACTTTCTTGAACCAATGAGCGAGTGCCTGGATCTTGTGTGTGGACTCTTGCGCGTTGTTGACCCCCGTTGCCCCAATTTATTACACCGCTTCGTTTTCTTTATTGCATTGCAATCGATTCCCATCAGACGTGGCATAATATCCACAAGTTGTCACTACAGGGATCCCTAATGGAGATGATGACCCCTCGAAGTGACCCTCATCATCCGCTTTCTGATTGTATCCCCACAGCCCTTATTTTGATTGCAGTACTGCATGACCACGACCACAACCGTGTCCTCCGTATTCAGCCAGGATGGAGAACTTTGAATTCAAATTAGATTGGGCTCGCAACATGTTCCAGCTTCAGAAAGTTTTGGACATCGATGTAGACCCTGTAGAGTGGAAAGGCAAGGATGCTTTCCAAACTGATCATCTATCCTGGACAAGTTGCCCGGGTCTCTGATATATCATCAGCCTCGAAGCCATAGTGACTCTAACACCATCTGAGGATTTCTATCTATAAGGGCCAGTGATCTAGAGAGACCATTTCGTATTGCGCGATGGATACAAGGTCTTACGGACGAGACTGACTCGCCCACCTTTGACTGGTAGCTCAGACTCTGCCAATTACGCAGGGTGTTGCCGAGTTGCCTTCTGTCTCAGCACGCACTGGGGATCTCAAACCCAAGGATCTAGGATATGCATACCGACACCCAAGGACAGGCCGTGCCCGTTGGTTTCTTCCCCATGAGTTTCTCGGATGCCTTCGGGGCCCCAGAGGGTCTGTAAAAGCATCGTACAGTGTAACCGGATTTTAGATCTGTGTTGACGCCGCCCGCAGATGCACGGTATATTCGGTATATCTCCTCAAGCAGAGAAAAATCGCGGGACACTCATCCCACGAACGGCAAGACGGTAGGACGAGGTGTCTTGTTTCGGAGGCTAAGGTTAGGCCATCTGCGGTGAAGGTGCCGTGCTTGGTGGAGAAAGGTGGCGTTCTTGATTAGATTAGACGGTTGCTTCACTCAGTGTGATTGTCTCGATGATTGAAGGGCTGAGTTACGTAAACAAAGTGTCTGCGAGAACAAAGGGAGTAGGCGGATACAGTATTGTTCCAGAAGAAGCAACGTTCGAATACTTAGGCGCTGACAGTGGAAGAGGCAACTCTAACAAGCTTATTTTCGGAGAAAGCCGTCGAAAAGCTCAGGGACGATCTTTGATCCCAAGATAATATCCTGTCGCATGTCATTTGGCCCCCTCAGTGCTCATCATGCGACGTCCTGGAGTCTGTCAACTATTATGCCCCTGATCGTCCTTATGTAGCTCTCCCGTCAAAACCGTGCGAACATGGGCACTTTTAATCCCGATAACGAGACTTCACTCCGTCCTTAGATCGACTCCTTGGCTTGACCCGAGTGATGTCTCACTTTGGAAGTACTTGGGCGACAGACTCTGAGCTTCGTGGCTGGCTATGTAGTCAATTCGCAAGGCATACTCCTGTGATTTCTCAATCGAGCCCTGTGACTGTTCCGACATATAGGAGATACAAGTTCGCGAAATCCAGTGTCCCTGCTCCCCAGAACCAGAGGATCCAGAAGCAGAGGCTTCCAAATTGGAGGCGTCAGTATCCCCAATTTTACTATAAGGCCTAACCCCCCCTTTCCCAAACAACACTCTTCATTCTTACACCTACAAAGTTTGCCATCACAATGTCGAGACCTACTCCCGGTACCTACATCATCACCAACAAGGCTCGTTCAACAGAGGGCAACGAGCTTACAATCACCTTCAACGGCAAAGGCAATGCTTTGACCGTAGACAACCGTACAGATTCTCCTTCCCAGCGTGTAAGGAGGGATTCGCATCGTGCCGGCAGTTCAGTCTATCTCATACATGTATCGTTGCATTGTAGTGGAAAATTTCGAACTACTCGGATGGGAGGACCTCCTACGTGGTCCCCGTGTCCGCACCTAGTCTTCAAGTGGCTTGGGGTCGTGGCGTAGCCATCGTACTTCCTGCGGGTGCTTATGTCTGGACAATCAGGGAAACCCGTACTGGATACACGTGCGTTCTGCTTTTGTGTTTTGGAGCTCCTTTGGGCCATACAGACTAAGCGTCTGTGTGTCTTCCTAGAATCCAAGACGGTGGGCTAACTGCGTTCTGGGGAGTTGCACATACGGTCGACGGCGCCAAGGTGGGTGTCACATTTGACTTCTTGATTGCGTTTGTTTTGCTGAGGATCGGGTCTACACAGGTCACCATTGGAGGCGGCACCGGCGAGGTGACGCAGAGATGGCACTTGAAGCGAGTCGCCTAAATTTTGAAAGAGGGACTGCATGTGTGGCAGCGAAATGGGATGCCTCTCGAAAAGTTGCTTCTGAAATCAATGTATTCAGAATGGCATTTTGGTATTCTACACTGGAATGTCGCCGAGCGAAAAGAAAATAGTGTCAGACTTTTATACCGCTGATGGGGGGACAGGGGGTGAATATACGGGATCCTGTGTTTACATAAGAGAAGGGGGATTCTCACGGCTGTGCAGCACCGGCGTAATCCGCAGGAAAAGATTCCTCATTTCCTTCCAAGTACGGTAACTCCGGCTCCATGACCAAAAGTGTGCTCGAATCATATATTGCATTTCTTGAGTAGACGGAAGAGAGATTGGTTCCTTTCCCAACAGAGTGGTGAAAATTCATCTGTGTGCAGTAGTTACCAAGCTCCCTCAGACTTTCGGTGGTTAGATCGTTCTATTCACCTCGCCCCACTCCTCTCGGCCGCACGGGTGAGTGATACATAACTCCTGAAGACTCGGGGCATTACTAAGTTGCAGCGAATATCAGAGGATCCAGCACCGGCAAGAAGCCTTTCTTCACGCCTTCCCAATCAACCAACCAAGATATTCAACGGATTGGAAGATGAGCTTTGCACAGGTTCCCTTGCAATTTGATCCCAGAAAAACCCTGTTTCCAGACCCTCATCAACGACTTGAGATGGGAAAGTCACGACCGATTATTCAAAAGGAGAACACGCGTACGCGCGTGGCGTGGGGAACCGTGTCAATTGCGCCACTGGGTTTCGTGTGACTGGCGCAAAAACAGGATGCCTATCTAATACACGCATACCGCGTGGCATTTGTGCTCAGAGGATAATAAGAGGCTAAATGATCATTAGCTGAGGGGAGGAGATAGACCACGAGTAGACACACCCGTCCCATTTCCCTGGCCACGGAGTACAGGCCATTCTCGCTTTGTCGCTTATACGAGCTCTCTTCTGGTATATTCCATTCTTTTTAGTCGTTCAAGAACTTGTGCGTGTCTCTGTCCTTCATGGTCCTTGCCTTTAATAATCTGTCGACTACAAATCCTCTCTTCCTGGCTTAGCGGACGGCGGAATCACCCCACCCGTTCCTGTAAGTCCTGGGGCCTCCACAGAAAATACTCTGGGGTTCGAGTACGCAGGCATGGAGATGGATCCTATAGGACCGCAAGATGAATGGCAGAAGATCGTGGAGGAAGAAGGTTTGGCGACGCTATATCGTGGGTTTACTGGAGCCCATCTATCTTTGGGCCAGGAAAGGGCTGAATGGTAACACGGGTGAACGATTTTGGCATTCCTGCGATCCGTTCCACTCTATCTATAGACAGCGTTGACAACGAGTATCAAGGTCAACGTATTCGAATTGTTTATTTTAACTTTCAGGATTAGATACCCATGGGCTTCGGAGCACGATTATGGAGGTCGGGAAAAGTGCCTTACTCGTCGTCCAGCCTTACCATCTGGTTTTCGTACGTATTATTGCACGTTGGAACGGATTTCATCAGGAATTTACTCTCTCGTCCATGTCCATGGTCTCATGCCGAATACCGTCAGAAACACTACACCGAGAACCATATCCTTCAACGTCTACTGATTATTCTTCAATGATGAGCGTGCGTGCAGCTGGGCAATCCCCTCCTTTTCTTGCATTGTCAAGCTTTCTAGCCACAGTCACAATTGTGATATATGAAACAAGAACACATCGCTGCAGCAGTTTTGTCGTGCCCTCTGCGGAATCCACGCAAGAAAATAACGGAGCGGACCATCTGAACTCGGGGAATAGCACCTATAGGCGGCGTGTACATCGTTTGTCGGTTGCGACGCCAGGAAAGTCCAATCGCCAGCGAGGGTCCCACAATTTTCCCTCCCTTGATTCTGCAAGAGCTAGTTTTGTGAGTGGGGCGAGTTGATTCCTGATGTGCTGTTCTTCTAGCTACCATTTCCAATTGGTTTGACTCTCATACAATAGAGCGCAGTGTGTGCCGGTGGTCCTTCCAGCTTCGATCGTCCGATGCGTTCGAGTCACTCAGCTGCACTGGACTGCGCCTGCATCCGGGCTGTTAGGGTCCACCTTGTTACTGCCGACTAATAGCGCAGGGTCCCCTCCCGTCCAACCAGGATTCGGTTGCTTGCCAGCATCAGCGACCCCGAGTGGAATACGGCCACCTGATACACGCCCAGTGAAGAGGACTACATATGGCAAATCCGGTGCTAGCACCCTACCGAAACATTGCTTTGCTGATAACGAAGATGAAGGTACGCTCTGGTATTCACCTCAGGATGGCAACGTGTCGACCCTGGTCTTCCCCAGGAAATACACAAACATCACCTTATTCTGCCTCCCACGCCTACTACTGCTGAGACTCATCGCATGCTGCTATTGAACCCCCTCATATCTCGCGTCACCGCACAGCCCCCAACACGCCACCGACATCTTTCCTCCCTGTCCTTCATCCAACCTATATACATTCCGGCTCTGATGCTGAGGAAATCATCACAAAGACCACAGAACGACCTCTCTCGGGTCAAACCCCTCGGGAGCGCCAAATATGCATGGGTGCGTGTTCCGCTCAACCGAATTCGTATGGAATCGGAATGGGACGGATTTCCTGTGACGACGATGATCAAATTTCTGCAATCGCTTCGACATATGAATGTCATCAACCTGCGTGATGATGCTCTCGCAAGGTGGGCCGGTCGCCCGGTTTGTCCCCTATGTGCCTATCCTAAAGATTTTCAGGCAGTGTGTATGTGTGTATTCGGTCTTCAAGTGTGCTATATGGATCACGATCTCACTGGGACTCTCTCAAAACAACGCTCACTTCGCTGAGGGTCATTTAAAATCCCTGTCATCAAGTGCTTGCTGGCATTGCATACCTTCATGAAAAAGCAGCAATTCACCAAGACACGAAGTAGAGTCGAATGTTCCTGTGAACAATCAAGGTATACCTAAGGCCGCAGATTTCGGTCTGGCTCGATTCTCGTAGAAACGGTGACGTTCAGGTTCACGAACCGCGGTGTCACTTACACCAGGACTTGCTGCATACTACCGTATACGGCCGGAGGTTGATATGTGGAGTGTTGGGTGAGTCACTCATTTGAAGCTCCTTGGTCCTTGAAAGACTGGATAAATACCGATTCATTACGCTGGAGCTATTCACGAAGAAGTCGATCTTCCCAGGGCACCGACTAAATACAAGCTCACGGGCACGCCATCCGCAGAGGAATGTTGAGTTTTCCGCCCTGCCGTGATCCGAACTGGTGAAGCCGTCCGAAAAAGTCAAGAATCGGCCTCCATCTGCCCCCCGAAGTACAGTACGCATAGACTGGTTATCGGTGCAGACGCGTAGGTTGATCGTTTTCTGTGACTATTCCTTGGGGACTATCTCTCCCTTATCGCGTTGGATCTGGAGCAAAAGTATCTCGAAGAGAACTCCTGCTTCCCACGCTTTGGATACATCGTTGAATGTGGAGCCTGCAGTGGTGCTTCCTGTGAGTGCTCAAGTCCATATTTCCGCGCAAGAAGTTACTTGTGGCTTTTCGGCGGTGCAAACTTGAGCGGGGGGGAATGCTATGAATGCGAAACCGAGACGGAGCGGAAAGAACGAAAGTTCTGTCTCCAATGCATCCCAGGTGTACCTCGGGGAAAGGAAGTTTCTCGACCCAATCAACGAGTGCCTAGTCCTGCCTGTCGACGCTTGCGTTTTGTCGAGCTCAGCTGCCCGCATTCCTTATCCCGCTCCAATTTCCTTTATTGCATTGCCATCGATTCCCCTTCAACATATTATAACTAATGTCTCCTTCAGTTCCATTCAGGCTCACTAGTGTACTGCGATTGGTGGGTGCGGAGGTGGCAGTCCATTTCCTCTTAGCCGTTGGATAATCAATTCGGCCTTGGAAAACCGCGAGAATTATCAACACCGTGACCCATGTTAGGATGTTTCGCAACCCACTGGCATTGGAAGCACTAGATCTGCGTCTCTCATCTCTTCGTAAAGGGCGCACCGATCTCTTTCTCCTAGTCGACGTCTCCCGACCCACCGGCCTTCCTGGAATGACTTCATCTTCTATTCTCACCTTAAATCAAATAGGCTACTCGAATTGGTCGATCGAGGCTCTCAAGCACTTCTGTGCAACCATCTTCTGGGCTATCGCCTCTGTCGCGAGGATCGCGACAGCTAGCAATGCACAGAAGATCCCATTGAGCTACGACAGGAGGCTTGTTCACAGTGCTTCTGAGCTCATTGTCGACATCACTGGTCCAGCGGGACTTGTTGGGAGAATACTAGACGGGGGGGCAAGCGCTCGATTCATCCTTCGGGCCAGAGATGGTGGAAATGACCTCCGGTTGGCGTTCGATTGACCTCATGAGTGGCGGTTCCTGTTGACTTCCGCGTCCAATGTGTTTAGAACAGGATTCAGATTCCAAGTACGTGCCTTGTTGTGCATGGCCTCCTTGTCCCCCCTCCTCTACCTTGGTTTCTCAAACATAACTAGGCCCTACTACCGTATGCGGAGCCTTTCCTTCGGGCCTAGTCTCAACTCTTCTGTCACTATGCCTTTGAGTCAAGATTGATGCAGCTAAATCGGTGACGCGGAAGCACACACGTGAGGAACAGCTACCACTGGGATTTACAATGACGCAGAGTGATGAGTATGTACAATTATTGGACATCTAGGCAAGTTGCTAGCGAGAGAATGTGACCTTGAGCCGTTGTAGGACTTTACGGAAGCCTGAGGTATGCTTTCGCCTGAGGATGGTATGGTGGGCAAGAAGTGACTGCTGATCGCTTGAATCCCAATTAAACGGATTGCGTGGAACAGCAAGAATTATTACGCGACTGTCGGCACATCCAACCGCGATGCGAGTGTGGGTTTGCTGAATTGATGCAACAAGGGGAGCTTGGGGGGTGTAGTTTGGAGGGATATAACAGACACGTCGGACTTGAGCATCTTCTTGCCGCATCACTTGTAGCCACCGATTATGAAGAGACCAAATCAATGGAGACCAGGCCATAGAGGGCCCAGAAGTTCCGGATGCGAGCCAGACAAGAGGTGACGGGGAGGTCGAGAGGTCAAATTCCAAGTAAATGTATCCAACCGTGTGCGTGAGATCAGAGTGCGACCGTCAGAGGAAAATGAGACCTCTGCAACTGGCTCAGAATGACCCTCCAATCTTGAGATGGACACACCAGATATGCCATCCCACCAGCTTGCAGTATAATCATTGGAGCCTGAGGCCATGCGCGATCCATCGGGTAAAAATGCAGTCGTCCAATCTGAAGGAGGACGGCCTTTCAAATTTGTGATGACTTTGCCGGATCTGGCATCCCACAAGTGTACAGAGTGATCATCAGAGCCTGAGGCCAGGCGCAATCCATCAGGTGAAAATGCAACTGTCCAAACTGAACGAGAATGGCCTCGCAATACAGCAAGGGTGACACCTGATATACCATCCCACAAGCGTATAGTGCGATCATCAGAACCTGAGGCCAGACATGATCCATCTGGTGAAAATGCAACTGTCCTAATTGAATCCAAATGGCCAAGCAATTCCCTAATAAAGGCACCAGACATGCCATCCCATAAGCGTATAGTACGATCATAGGAGCCAGAGGCCAGGTGTAATCCATTGGGTGAAAATGCAATTGTCTGAACTGAATTTGAATGGCCCTTCAGTTCTGCAATGAGTGTGTGCATGACATTGGGTCCCACAAGTGCACACAGCACAATCATCTGAACCTGAGGCCAGTCGCAATCCATCAGGTGAAAATGCAACTGTCTGAACTGAATGAGTGTGGTCTTCCAGTTCTGCAATGGGCATCCCAGTCATGGCATTCCACAAGCGCACAGTATGATCATAAGAGCCTGAGGCCAGCTGCAATCCATTGGGTGAGAATGCAACTGTCCAAACTGAATGAGAATGGCCCTTCAGTTCTGCAATGGATGTGCCAGATGTGGCATCCCACAGGTGTATGGTGTGATCATCTGAGCCAGAGGCCAGATACAATCCATTGGGTGAAAATGCCACGGTCCGGATGGAGGCAGAGTGGCCTTTCAGCTCTGTGATGGATGTACCAGATATGCCATCCCACAATCGAATGGTACAATCATAGGAGCCAGAGGCCAGGCATGATCCATTGGGTGAAAATGCAACTGTCTGAACTGAATCAGTGTGGCCCTCCAATTTTGCAATGGCCAACCCAGATATGGCATCCCACAAGCATATAGTACCATCATCAGAGCCTGAGACCAGGTATGATCCATCAGGTGAAAATGCAACCTTCCACACTGAACGAGAATGACTTTTTGGTTTTGGAATGGTGTGGGATATGGCACCTCGCAAGCGTACAGTACGATCATAGCTGCCTGAGACCAAGCACAATCCATTGGGTAAGAGTGCAACTATCCAAGCTGAATGAGAATGGCTTTTCAGTTTTGCAATGCCCATTCTAGATATGCCATGCCACAGGTATATAGTGCCATCATCAGAGCCTGAGGCCAGGTGTAATCCATCAGGTGAAAATGCAACTGTCTGAACTGAATCAGAGTGGCCTTTCAGTTCTGCAATGGACATGCCAGAGATGCCATCCCACAAGCACACAGTATGATCACCAGAGCCTGAGGCCAGGTATGATCCATCAGGTGAAAAGGCAACAATCCAAATTGAATCAGAATGGCCTTTAAGTTTTGCAATGGATGAGCCAGATTTTCTATCCCACAGGTGTACAGTATGATCACCAGAGCCTGAGGCCAGCGTGAGCCATCAGGTGAAAATGCAACTGTCCAAACTGAACCAGAATGGCCTCTCAGTTCTGCAATGAGCATGCCAGACATGGCATTCCATAAGTGCACAGTACAATCAAAAGAGCCTGAGGCCAGGTGCAATCCATCAGGGGAGAATGCAACTGTCTGGACTGAGTTAGAGTGGCCTTTCAGTTCTGCAATGGATGCACTGGACATGGCATCCCACAAACGTATGGTATGATCAGTGGAGCCTGAGGCCAGATGCAATCCATTGGGTGAAAAGGCAACTGTCCAAACTAAATCAGAATGGCCTTTCAGTTTTGCAATGGCTGCACCAGATTTGCCATCCCACAAGCAGACAGTACGATCAAAGGACCCAGAGGCCAGGTACAATCCATCAGGTGAGAAGGCAATCATTTGAATTGAATCAGAATGGCCCTCTAGTTTTGCAATGGCTGCACCAGACCTGGCATCCCACAAGCGTATGGTATGATCAATGGAGCCTGAGGCCAGGAGCAATCCATTGGGTGAGAATGCAATTGTTCGAACTGAACCAGAATGGCCCTTCAGTTTTCTGATGGCCACACCCAATTTGACATTCCATAAGTATACAGTATGGTCATCTGAGCCTGAGGCCAGGTGCAATCCTTTGGGTGAAAATGCAACTGTCCAAACTGAAAGGGAATGGCCTTTCAGTTCTGTAATGGATGCACCTGATATGCCATCCCATAGGTGTACAGTATGATCATCTGAGCCTGAGGCCAGGTGCAACCCATCAGGTGAGAATGCAATTGTCCGAACTGACTTAGAATGGCCCTTTGAATGGATGCTGTTGGATGATGGCCCTCTACATGAGAATTGCTCCAATTGTGCAATGGACACACCAGACATGCATCCACAACACAGTGTGATTATCTGAGCTGAGCACATGCAATCATCAGGTGAGATGCAATGTCTGACTGACTTAGAATGGCCTTGAATGGTGATGGCCTCTAAATGAGAATTGGCCTCCAATTGTGTGGGCACACCAGATATGGGATCCCACAACATAGTGTGAATATCTGCACCTGGGCCAGGTGCAATCCATCAGGTGAGAATGAAATTGTCTGGTCCTCTAAATGAGAATCGGCCTCCAACTGGGTGATGGACACACCAGACATGACATCCCACAAGCACACAGTGTGATCATCTGAGCCTGAGGCAAGGCGCAAACTGTTGGGTGAAAATGCAACCATCCACACTGCATGAGAATGGCCTTTCAATTCTGCAATGGATGCACCTGATATGCCATCCCACAAGTGTACAGTACAATCATTGGAGCCTGAGGCCAGGTGCAATCCATTGGGTGAAAATGCAATTGTCCAAACTGACTGAGAATGACCTCTCAGTTCAGCAATAGATGCACCAGATATGGCATCCCACAAGCGCACAGTATGATCATCAGAGCCCGAGGCTAGGCGAGATCCATCAGGTGAAAATGCAATCACCCGGACTGCATTAGAATGACCAATGAAAGTGGTCAGGTTCTGTGACCATTCAGACTCCATGCCTTGGAGAACTTTAATAGAACCCATTGCATCTTCCAAATATGCTTTGTACACTGCAGTGTCATGGGGGGTGAAAGGCAATGCAGAGTGATACACATGCAGTGCACTATTCCTTATTACCTCCCCATGGGCGAGAATGAATCGACGGGAATCAGACAGGATTTTGACCACAATTGTGTTGCATTTTGAACTTTTCTGTCATCAGAATCATACCCCACTCAGTCACTGCATTAAAGATCAATACAAAGGACACATACCGCCCAGTGATGCACCTTTTCAACCGACCTCACAACATTCGAGACGCTCCCAAGCAGACTCATTGCTTCAAACCACGATAAAATTGATTGCATCAAGAATCCCTCCAGCGCCACCATCAACCTCGGCTCCCCAAACTCCACACACGATAGATGTGATGCCCAATAGCGACATGCATACTGAGCCTCTGGCAACAATACCCTTCGGACTTTTTCCTCAAATTTATCAATCTCCCCATTCAGTAGTGACGGATCAGAGATCCCAGCTATATCCCGCTTTAAATGCGTCCCCATAAGTTCGAAGCATCGGAGAGCATGTCGCAGCTCCTGTTCTGGCTTGGGAACAATCACAAACTCTGGCATGGAGCACCGGGAGGGATCCGTAATAAAATCGCGAAACGATGGGTGGTATATGAGGGGCGGCTGAAGATCGGATGGGGGAATGATGACCGGGTGAAGATGACTTAAGCAAGCCTCAACGACATGTCTTTCATCCCCCACAAAGTTAGCGAGCGAATCTAACGGGAGCGGCTCGCGCAACACCACAATGCTCCCGACGATGATTTGAAACCTCCTCGGAATCGCTGGGTCGTTGTAATTGCCAAGGGAGCTGCGGAGCACCCCCATGTAGAGATCGTCCAGGTGAGAATAGGGCGTTATACCGGCTTCTCGGAGGGACTCGGTATCAAGTATAAGGCTTAGATATCTGCGAGGATCTCGCATACGATCTTCCCCAATGAAGCGGATCGCCGTAGCTGCGTAAATGAACAGCTTCCCACACTTCTCCACGAGCGAGTTCCTCTCGCTCTCCGTCGTCCAATCCCCAAGCCTAAATTCCTGCGAAATTCTAGTCAATTCGGTAGAGATATAAAGGCGGATGTCTTGTTGAATGACAGATGTCTCGATATCATGGAGAACCATCTTCGCCAGGTTTGGGGCCTGGTTGAACACTGGGGATAGATGAGGTTGGGCACGACTTGAGATCAAGATCCGTAGGAAAGGTATTCCAGTGAGGTGTTTAAACACAAGTGACAAAATCTTTGCCGCACCCTTTTCCTCGCATGCGTCGAGACCGTCAAGGATAACAAGCACCGGATGCGGAGGGGGTTTGATATTGAGAAGAGGGTTCACGATCAATTCCTTAAGCTGAAACAGTACGTCCTTGTGGGCAACCGTCGGATCTCGTCTTAGGGCTTTCACGATGCTCTCCTTGAATGCCTCGTTGAACACGCTGGGCGAATGCGCGAATTGGAAAGCGAGTGTCGGTAGTACGAGTCCCGGATCCCGTAAAGGTTCGTCGCTCCGGGAAAAGAAGAAAGAGGCACCTAGCATCCCTTTCTCTTCCGCTCGTTCTGCCACGGTTTTGGCGATTGTCGATTTACCAATACCAGCGAGTCCGCTGAGCCAGTATACTGGCTGTCTTTCCCCGATCGTACTCTCCGCCCATAACGCAATCTCCTCCAAGATGGCAACACGAGTGCCCTCGAGACATGGCGTTGGTGCGTCCTCGCGGCCAGAGTTGTGGGCCGCATATAGAGCGCGGGGGAGGGCCATTAAAAGGGAAATATCAGAAGACTCCGGCGAGCCTGGAGGAGTATTGATTATGGGAAAGGATTGGGAATAGTTGAGGGAGAGACTGACTCTTATCGTAATGAATGTGGAAGTCCCCTGCACGACCACCTTTACCATGATGTAGGCCACTACCCCCATGACCAGAAACTGAGGGGAAGCACGGATGAAGGTAAGGACCGGGAGGAGGGATTGAAAGGGAACTGACTGTTTATGACAGGGTTTTGCACCGTTATCGAGAGGGGAGGGTGCGGTGCCCCTGACAAGATCGGCTGGGAAGATTTGCCCGCCATAGTAGGGGTTGGAGAGACGAGGCAGATGCTGGCTGACCGGTGTGTATCACACTGTGATTTATCACCAGAGGCTCTAAGAGGGATGTCAAAACTGCCAAGCCGTGCGGGAACAACCGACGTCTTGCCATTAATTTGCGTTGACTTGATAACCTTGGTTTTTGCAATCAATCTGTTATCGTATCTTACTATTTCTCAAAAAGGTTGCTGTGGATCGAATGACAATATTCGATGAACTATAATCAAATAAATCGCTTGTTTCGCTCAATGTCCGGCTCGTCGCGAAGGGAGTGACCAACCAATCACTGTGCGTTCACCTCTACGGTGACCTTATTCGCATGTGCAACACACCGAGTTCCGTTCCTCGAACCTACCCGGTTTGTATTTGTTTCGACTTACTGCACGGTCACAATGTGTAGCACAAGACCAGCTTCGTTGTCTGGTGTCAGTTCGGATAGTCATGGGTTCCAGACTCGCGTTTGGGAGTTACCTAATACAGTGGGTTCGGAAGTGTAACAATTTGTAGGCTTGCGGGGGACGAAAGGCTACTTCCTCTGCGTCTTTTATCATGGCGATAGACATGAGGGCGAACAAGATCGATATCGTCCTCGCTCCCATCACTCTGAAGAGCTGCGCTCGCGGAGCTACCACTAGATCGTACACGTTGTGATAGAGGGACATCTTCTCAAAATTCTCATGTCTCCGCATCTTCTCACTGGTGACTACGAGGTCCATGGCGATCGACATGGAGCAGAGCCTCGTTCACGGCCTGGAGGAAATTACCCTTCAGACCATGACCCCCGTTTTGCCAAAATATCATCCTGGAACCATGAGCCTACTCCACAGGCATCTTGGAACCAGAGTCATCAGACTGAACCACCCTGCTCTACGGAAAGTCTGTGCCTGGGTTCCCGTGATGTCGCTCGCCTCCCCTTGGCCCCTATGGGCCCCCAAGACCGTCATGACACTCGACCACGACAAGGTAGACGGACAACGGCCAGATGACGCGCACAACATCCCAACCCTCCCTGGGAGGAAATGAAGCACAAGCCAACTACTATCAAGATTATCTGAAAAATAACAGCTATAGTGGCAACGACAATGGTTGGCGTTGGAACCGGAGCCATGTCGATCAGCGGCGCAAGGATTGGCGGGAATATTCAAGTGATGAAAAATGTGCCTAGTATCTCTCCGGCCTCCTATCCAATATCGTCTCTTCTAGTGATTCCAGTCGCTCACCACGGAAGCATGATCATGCGCATCATGTTCGTGATTCAAAGAATCATCGAGGGAGGTATCCATCACGTTCAAGGTCCCGATCTCGATCCAGGTTTCATTCTCATACACACTCGCGAGCAGTATTACGTTGCCATATCCCTCGAGTATATTCGCCTCAACATTCTGCCATCGTCATAAACGGACGAACACGAAGTCCAGGTCCGCTTCGTAGTAGTCCTGGCACTTGATCTTCTCGTTGACGAGGTATAAAACAAGCACGTTCTGTGGGCTCCAAGCATTGCATGGCTCGTCGCCGCTCTCGTGGGGATCGGCCCACAGATCAAGGGAGTAATCAAGAGAGTACTCCAATTCTTCTGGATCCAGCCGGAATAGGGGACGTAGCAGCCACCGGGTCGTGTACATCATTTGCGGGTTGTGACGCTGGGGAAGCCCAATGGCCAGCAAGACAACTTATCCTCACTTAGTTCTGGAGGAGCTAGTTTCGGGAGTGGGGTGAGTTGATTCCCAATGCGGCTGTTTTTCTAGTCGCTGTCTCCAATTTTTCTGACTCTCGTTGAACATCGCGTAGTGTCTGCGGGTGCTTATTTTACCTTGGTTTGTCCACTGGGTTCGAGTTTTATTCCAGTTTCGGAGCCCGTCTCGCGAAACAATAATCAAACTACGCCGACCGGACCCACATTGTTGGTGTCCGGGCTGTTAGGGACCCCTTGGGACTGTCGAATTATAGTTCAGGGTCCTATTCCTCATCCCATCCGAAGTTCGGCAGTTTATCGGCGTCAGCGATCCCGAGTGGACCGCGCAGCTGACACATGCACAGTGAAGAAGACCAGGCATGGAAAATCTGATGCAAGCTCCGTACTAAAACAATTCTCCCCTGATAACGAAGATGAAGGCGCGCAACTTGCTACACCGAAACAGCCGCCTTCTGGCATGCCGACCTCCGGATGGCAACGTATCGACTGTGGTCCTTCCCAGGAGATACCCAAACATCATCTTACTCCTCCTCCCGTGCCTTCCACCCCTGCTGGGAGTCGTCGCATTCTACCTGTTCGACCCCCTCATATCTCTCCTCGACGCCTGGTCCCCCGATCCACCACCAACATCCATCCTGCCTATCCTTCATCTGACCATGTAAGGTCCGACCCTGATGCAGAGCAAACAGTCACCGAGACCACACAACGATCGCACGTGGACTAAACACCTTGGGAGAATGTTCAGTCCGGAAGCCGGAGCTTTCACCTTGGCCACAGATCCCACCCACCCCCTCCTCGACTATCGCCCAGGCCTCTTGAACCTGCTGACGTCCTGCCACCACCTACATCTATCCAGCCGGAAAGCACACTTGCCCCCTGCCCAAATAGAGAACGAGATTTGTACCAAATTGCCGCCCATGTTGGTGAGGCACGTTTGGCCAGATATACAATGCCCGAAATATGCAGACTGGAAAATATGGTGCGCTGGAGTGGATCTGTACGGAATTGGACGGGGTCGGATCCCCTGTGACGGCTATGATCAAATTGCTCCAATCCCGTCGACATGAGAACCTCATCAATCTGCATGAGATGATGGTCATAGAGCAGTGCACGATCGCCCCGGTCGTCCCCCTTGTGCTTGCCCTAGCGATTTTCAGGGAATGTGTGCATGGTGTTTGAGTACATGAATCTCGATCTGATGGGGAGTCTCTCAAAACAACCTTCACTCCGCTGAGGGTGATCACCGAGAATGAAGGGATCGAATATTCTTTATAAACAATCCAGGTATCCTCAACACCGCATATTTTGGTTTGGCTCGATTCTCCCAGACACGCTGAAATACGAACCGGGCGATCACTTTATTGTGTCGTCCACCAAAACTCCTGCTGAGTGGCACCGTATAGGGGCGTGAGGTAGATATGTAAAGTGTCTGGTGAGTCACTGATTTGAGGCTCCTACATCGTTTAACGGACTAAGGAAATACAGATTCATCATGCTAGAGCTATTCACGAGGAAGTCGATCTTCCAAGACAACGGCGAAATCTATCAACTTGAGACCATATACGAGCTCACGGGCACGCCATCTGTGGACGAACGGCTTGGGGTTTCTCACTTGCCGCGGCGCAAGCTGGTGAAGTCAACCGAAAAATCAAGAATCGCTTTCGGTCTGCCTTTCAGAAGTATGCCAGATACTGGTTGCGGGTGCAAACGTGTCTGTTGACTCCTCTTGGTGAGTGCTTTGACAGGTACCTTTCCCGCACCGCATTGGATCTGGCACAAGTGCTTCTCGAGTACAACCCAGCGAGGAGAATTATAGCTCTCGACGCCTGGATATATCGTGCTTCAAGATGGAGCCCGAAGCGGTGCTCCTTGTCGAGTACGTCATGTTTGTATTTCCGCGTGTGAAGTCTGTGCGTAATATCTTTGGTTTCCAGCCTGGGGAATGTGGAAGGAGAATGGCACAAATGCGTATCCAAGATGGAGCTGAAGAAAAACAAAGCGCACAGAACGCAAGTTCCGTCCTCAATGCGCCGATAGACGGTGATGTCCCTCAGGCCATGGAAGTTTCTTGAATCAATGAGCAAGTGCCTGGATCTTGCGTGTGGAGTCTGATGTTTTGTTGACGCCAGTTGCACGACTTTACCCACCGCTTCGTTTTCTTTATCGCATCGGAATCGATCTCCATCGGACGTAGTATAATATCTACAAGTTGTCGCTACAGGGCTCCCTAATGTAGATGATGACTGCCTCAAAGCAATGCCCATCATTCTTGTATTCCCACAGATCCCACTTTCATCGCAGTCCTGCATGATCACGACGGCGACCGTGTTCCCCATATTCAGCTAAGATGAGGGACTTTGCATTTGAATTAGATTGGGCGCACAATATGTTTGAGAAAGTTTTGACGTTGGACATCGAGGTACACCGTGAAGAGTGGAAAGGGGCGACCTCCCTCAAGAAGACTGGAGGAATACCTGAAGGGATGCTTTCCGAACTGACCATCTGTCCTGGACAAGTTGTCTGGGTCCCCAGATATCATCAGCCTCGAAGCCTTTTAGGGCCTGTTCGGATACCCCAGAAACGTTTCAAAGAAACAGGTTTTTCAATATAAAAATGGCAAAACGACTCGAAACGTTTCGCCGTTTTTATATTGAGAAACGCGTTTCTTTGAAACGTTTCTGGGGTATCCGAACAGGCCCTTAAGTGACGATCTGAGGGTTCTGATCCTTATTATGAGGGCCAGTGACCTATAGAGCATATTTCGCACCGCGCGACGGAGACGGAGTCTTGCGGATGAGACTGACTCGCCCACCCTTTTTGACTGGTCGCTCAGACTCTCTTGGTCATGCCGCATGGTGTTGTGGAGTCGCATTCTGTCTCACCACACAGTGAGGATCTCAAACCCAAGGATATACATATCGACCCTAAGGACAGGCCAAGCTAATTGATTTCCTTCGCATGGGTTTCTCGGATGCCTTCGGGGCCTCAGAGGATCTGGGAAAATATCGTACGATATAACCGAATTGTTAAATGTGTTGGCGGCGCCCGCGGATGTATATTCGTCGACCTGCTCTATGTCATTGCAGAGGAAAAATCGCGCGACATTCATCCCATCGAATAGTAAGACAGCAGGACGGAGGTGACTTGTTGGAGAAAAGCAATGTTCTCGATGAGATTAGACGGATTACTTCACTTGGTGTGGTGATCTCGATGGTCCAGGGGTTGAGTTATGTAAGCATTGGAACAGAGGGCGGCGGACATAGGTAGGTGTGTATTAGCACAAATAAGATGGAACAACGCTCCGATAGTTCTTACATGAAACCAAGCGCCGACGGCGGAAGAGGCAGCATAGACTTGATGTCATGCTGTTTTCGGAGAAAGCCGGAATCACGTGAAGGTGTCCTGTCAACGCGTCAGGAGTCTGAGCCCCGCCGTCAGTCTTTATCATGCGACATCCTGAGAGCCTATGCCAATTATTATGCACCTGATCCTCCTCATGTGGTTGTCCTGCCAAAAAACCGTGTGAATATGTGCCCTTTAATCCCGATAGCGAGATTTCACTCCGTCGTAAACTTGTAGTTCGACTCCTTGGCCTAAGCCGATTGATGCCTCACTTTGGCGGTACTTGGGAAATACTTGTGAAAACAGACTCCAAGCTTCGTGCTTGGCTATGTAGCAAGTTCGGAGGCCATACTCCTATGAATGTTCAATCGAGCCCTGACATCTGTGACCCCTCCGACACCTGAGATCTGAAGTCCGCAAATTCTAGTGACTTGCTTTCTCAGCACCAGAGGATCCAGAAGCAGGGCTTCCAAATAAGAGCTGCCAGTGACACCCCGAATTTTGCTATATGACCCAATCCCCCCATCGCCAAGGAACTTTCCTCGTTCTTACACCTACAAATCTTAATCTTGTCGCAACAATGTCTAGACCTGTTCCCGGTACCTACCTTATCATCAACAAGGCCCCTTCAACAGAGGGTGACGAGCTTACTATCACCTTCAACGGCGAGGGCAACGCTTTGACCTTGGACAACCGCACAGGCGATCGTTCTCAGCGTGTAAGCAGGGATCCACATTACGCCAGTAGTCCTGCTGTATCTCATACATGCATTGCTGCATTGTAGTGGAAGATTTCGAACTACTCGGACAGGAGGACCTCCTACGTGATCCCCGAGTCCGCACCTAGTCTTCAAGTGGCTTGGGGCTGATGGCGTGGCCATCACGCTTCCTGCGGGTGGTTATGTCTGGACGATCAGAGAAACCCGTTCCGGATACACGTGCGTTCTGCTCTCGTGTTTGGGAGCTCTTGAACCACCCAGACCAAGCGCCTGTATGTCTTTCTAGTATCCAAGATGGTGGGTTGACTGCGTTCTGGGGAGCTGCCGATACAGTCGACGGCGCCGAGGTGAGTGCCACATTTGACTTGATTGCAGTTTGCTTGGCTGAAGATCGGGCCGCACAGGTCAGTATTGGAGATGGCACCGGTGAGGAGACGCAGAGATGGACATTGGAGAGGGTTCACTAGATCCTGGAAGAGGAACTGCACGCGTGAGCTCGAGAACTTTTGAAATCAATGTACAACTATCGCCGAATGAAACAAAATGAAATAAAATCAGCATTTGGTGCCTCTAGGGGGGATACAGAGTGATGTTGTGTGATCGAGGGTGATAGAGATTATTACAAAGACCCACGAAGACCCCAAGCATAAGAGATAACGGGATTAATTCACATCAACTATCATGGCACCCTATATAACCAGGGTTCTAAGGATGCCATCTTCAAGGCTGCCATTGATGGACGTCTTTTTTCGCTAGACCGTTTTGCTCTTCCTCCACGAGAGAGAGTAAACTTCGGGAGTGATGAAGGCAGCGAAAAGAGGGGTCCCTGAGGGCACCAGGAACCACGTCCCCTGCAGCTTCACAACATGGGAACATGGGATAGGCGTCCTCACCATGATAGCCACTCCAATGAAGCCCCGTTGTGTCTCCCCCCTTCCTGCACTAGCATTTTGACGTGACAGAGGGAAAGCATAGATACACGTTTCACCCACCTTCATTGCGAACGGACGTGAGATGAGGGCCCCCAAGCACTAACACTAGTGGCATAATGCGCGTCCGGATGGACTCGGTCCCGGGCCGGCAGATTCCGCAACGTGTCAAACATCAATACTACAATAGACATTCCCTCCCTCTCACTCGGTAACCTACCTCGAACCAGGACCTTACTGGTACATCATATACCTGTATCGCATCTATCATGAGACTTCCTGGATTATTAATCGTTTCGCACATGTCGCTCGAATGGATTACCTCTTGGAAGTCTGCCCCCATAGTCTCGCCAGGATTTACATATTCCCAAACATCGAGATCACCGAGGCGTTCCTGAAATACCGGGAGCGAGCACGCTACCATTTCGAGCTACCGAGAAAGCCACAGGCTGAGGCTGAGCTTGAAGTAAGCAACAATACCAATCCGATCTGCCTCTTACTGCCCCAGAACGCGGAATTTTTCGCCTTGGCAAGAATTTCCATTACAGAGCTTGGCCACAACGAAGATGCCAACGCAACGTTAGGTCAGGCGGTGCAAATGTATGCTTAAAGAGCTGCCCACTGAAATGGAAATGCTGTCGGCTGCCCCACAGGATTATATGAAAACCCCCAAAAGCGACCCCCGCTCATTCGAGTCTTGTGGTTCCTTAGCTTGGATGACTTGGCTGATTCTATCTCGCATGCTCTCGAACAATACAGGGGCAATCTATATTGTGCTCATGGTGTTGGATCACCTTAATCCCTTAGTTTCTGGGGTCCTTATTACACTGGGTGCCTCGATGTGTCTGCCGCATTCTGATGGAATTAGAGACAACATATCCATAAGCAAGCACCCCATGCTTTGTTCTTTTAGCTACGCACCGTGGAGGAAGACTCTGAGGCAGTACGCAAGCAAGCTTCCGCCGTTGCGGCAGCCACTCAATTGGAATCTACGGCTCCACCTGCTGCAGCCCCAGCCCCACTCCAGCAGCTGGAGGTGCCCATCCTTATAACCAGTCTGAATCATTGCCAACCTCTTCCCCCCGACCACCACAAGTCCATGATTGAAGAACCTAAATCCACCCCGCCGGCATCAACATCCACGCCGCAACATAGTACTCCCCACTCCCAGCTTAATCTACCTCGTCCCGATGCTGCCAACAACCGTGGAATACGCCATCCCGGGGAGTGCTTCGACAAAGTGCAATACTGAACACTGCACTCCTTCTCCCTGCTCCTCCTCTTGAGCAAATGTTGACACAAGTCGGTTTGAATCGTGACCGTTTGTTAAGCGCATTACTTACAGAAGCGATATATATATGTGCGTTCCCGCTTGCTTGATTACCCAGCGCCTTCTTACAGTTGATCCCCAACGAATGGTTCAACAGAATGAAATTCCAGGACATGATGGTTCAGTTCCTGATCTATGCGTGTCAAATATTGCGCGCCTTGCGGTCTTTTGACGACTCGAGTAAATTATCTTCCGTTCACCTCTTTAGCATTCGAGGAAGACCTCGTGAGAGCAAATCCACCAATGCGTGGAGTGGGTGGAAATTTGGCGCGACCGATACGAGTTACACCTTGAAATACAGCCTCAGCTCCAGCCATTAGACCTTATCAGTCATTGGTAAGTTGAGTTCCAACGCTTTAAATATGACAAAGTTGAGAGCTCCCCGGGCAGCACTTGGAGGTACGATACAGAACATATCGCTTATCTTCTATCTCATGTCTTTCCTGTAGCACAATGATACGCGCGTCAATTTTAGGGAGATCTCTCGGTTTTCTTCTCTCTCTGAGCTTTCCCGTGGGAATTTCTTGTGTTTCCGACGAAATGCATTCCTTGGGCGTGATGGAACGACGCACTCCATCGTTGTCCAGTTACCGCGTCCCCGAAGTTGTCGAAGGGAAGAACCTACTACGCGGGTGTTTAGGATCTTCAATTTGTTAGGCACCATTTTTTGCCTTTTCATCGACCTTCACTAAATTTTGTTCTCATAGTGCTTTCTTCCGTTGGAAAGAGAATAGGAAATCTTCTTTTTCATCTTCCTGTAGCAATCAGATTGACCCCCTCGCTTACGGCTCCCGGAGAACGATTAATCGTATGTCCCCCTGCTGGACATTTATAATCAGCATTGCCAAGCGGTCGGTGCAGCCTGGCAAGAGCCAGTCGTTATGTCCAGTCTGAAGGCAAAATCGATGATGGATTGTCGAAATCCAGTGGGACATTCCGTCGCATCTCTGAGGTCACAATCCTGTTATTGGCAGATCACTAGACTGGATATGCTCAATCCGAAAACAGAGTTGATCGACGAGATCTCTACCAAGATGTTCCTCGAACGCCAATGTGCATGTACGTGCGATTCTATTCCTCTTCCCACGCATATTTCTCTGAGTCAATGGGTAGTGCACAACGGTTGGTCACCCATGTAGTCACCCTAAAGGTTTCCAGGCAATGTGCATATGGTCTTCGAGTATATAGATCACGATCTGACGGGGATTCTCTCTCAAAATAATTTCCCCTCGCCGAAGGTGATTCACCAAGACATGAAGGGGATGGAACACTCTTATAAAGAATTTCGGGCATATTCAAGATTGCAGATTTTTGTCCGCCTTGATTGTACCCAAAACGGCGCCGTGTGCATTACACGAACGGGGTGATCACTTTCTGCTATCGTGCACCAGAATTTTGGCTGGTGTCACGGTATCCGAACGCGAGGTAGATACATGGAGTGTTGGGTGAGTCACTGATCTGAGAGGCCCCTGCATCGTTTTAACTGACTGAGTGAATACAGATCCACGAAGAACTCAACCCTCCAGGGAACGACGAAATCCATCAACTTGAGACAGTATGCAAGCCCATGGGCGAGCCATCCGTGGAGGAAGCGCTTGCTGCAGAGCACTGAGGAATAGGTAATCTTGATCCAGCCGGTTCCCGGAATCCTGCCCTAACCGAAAAAACTTTGAACGGAGAGAAAAAAATCTTTAATTTTCCGCCAGGCAGTCGGCCATGTCTGGAGCCACAGGGAGCCACAGAGGGCCTTGAATCACGTGCTTGCGCGATCGTGTTGCCACATGGACAGAATACTAAAACAATGGACAATTGCTGCACCGACTGAGGAAAGCGCAACTACAGCCCTCTTGGGTCAGCCAAAGCCTTCACAAGATGTATTGAGGGACAGTTTGCCGCGGGCCGCTTAACGGTGCCGTACCCGAAAGTCCGTGGGAATATTAAGAGTCATCGAGTCATCCATCGACTGTGTCCTCTGTATCTCAAAGGATCAATGAGTTCGGAGGAGCCAAACTTCTGTTTTCCGGTTAGGAAACTGGAGAATGGCCTGGTTAAGCTTGTCCCATTTGTCGTCAGTGTCAGATGCACCCTCTATTACGTATAGTCCTCATCATCATACACGTTATAGCGATCCGTTCACCCGCAGCTCTACTTCGATGGGGGCAGAGATCACCCAGAACTATTCCGCTTTCTGACCTACGGTCCATTCCCGGATTTTGCAGAGCTTCAAGACACATTCGACGATAAATTCTTTCGCGACCCGTGCACGATGATGTTCGCGATCACTGATAAGACCCGATCCCAGGACGAAGAGACTGAAGGCGATGCATCTTCGTTTGCTGGCGCCATCGGCCTCCTTAACGCCTCGCCTGAGAATTCATCTATCGAAATTGGCCATGTTCTCATTCTCCCTTCGTTTCAGCGCACTCATGTCGCCGCCAACGCAGTTGGTCTTCTTCTTGGCTATTGTCTCGAAGGACCGGGTGAAGGAGGCCTCGGATTGCGGCGCGTGCAATGGCAAGCACATGCTTCAAACGCCCGTTCCATTGGATTAGCTCAAAAGATGGGATTCAAACTTGAGGGGTATCTCCGATGGCAGCGAGTTCTGATACCCGGGAAGGAGGGTGGTGAAAGGGGGGACGGACGTGGACGCGGAAGAACCGATGCTATGCTGTCTATATGTTGGGACGACTGGGAACAGAAGGAGTCAAGGAAAGAGTGCAAAAGGCAATGGAGCTGCGAAAGTGATACATTCTGTATTCTTTTTTCAGGCCCCTGTAGGCTTCATTCAGATCGAGATCAAATGCACAATACTACCAGCAGTGAGTTAGAGAGTCCGTTCTTCTGAGATCCTACCCGAGTCAGTTTCTCGTGGCCGCACCACAGATCATTTGTATCACTGGTTCCACAGCATTACCCCTTTTTATACGTTCTGTATACACACAATACAGGTTCTGGTCTCACAGGCTGAATGAGAACACCTGCTAGCTTAGAAGCCCTGGGGGTCTCTACGGTGGGCCCATAGGTGATCAACCGTGACAACTAACACACCTTTCTAAGCCCTCACCTCGTGTAGATTGATAATAGACGCGAATGCGAATCCAAGATGCAGCGGAAGAAAAAAAAAGGCAAATAACAAAAGAACGAAACCCAATGAATGGATGTCTGGATCTTGCGTGCAGACTCTTGTGTTTTGTTGGTCCTAGTTGCCTGCATTTATTATACCCCTTCGTTTGTTTTAGTGCATAGCAATTCATTCCCATCAAACCTAGTATAATATCCTCAATTTTCACTAAAGGGCTCGCTAATGTACTGTCATTGGTGCGTGTGGAGGTAGCAGTCCTTTTTCTCCAAGTCGTTGCACAATCAATTCGACCTTGAAGAGCGCGAGAATTATCAGCACCATGACCAATACGGTAGTGTTCCGCAACACTGACATTAGAAGCAGTCTGCCGGATCTGCATATCCCACCTCTTCGTGAACGGTGCACCCGTCTCCTCTTCCTCCTGGTCCACATCTCCCAGTCCCCCGGCCTTCCCTTGAGCCACTTCATCATCCGTTCTGGCCTCGAACCAGATAAGCCGCTCTACCTGGTCGATCGACGCTCTCAACCGCTTCTGCTCGATCATCTTCCGCGCCATCGTCTCCGCCGCTCCTGGCGTAAGATCAAGAAGCGCGCCGAGACCGGAGAAAGTAATGTTGTTGTATATTTTGGACGAAGAAAGTAGGTTGTGTTCCATCACTGCTCGATCCAGCACGGTGGAAGGCCCAGTTCGCGTACTCGTCCCTTCGTTCAAGTCCCGGTCCCGATCCTCGGCCATGGAGTCGTCTATGGATCCGGCTGAGAGAGCGGAGGAAAGTTTGTCGCTGGAGGATTGGGCGATACGTGCCAGTTGATGGGGACGGAGAGTAGCTTCAAAACCTTGAATTTCGGAAGGACGGATGATATGATCGAGATACATCTTGGAGAGGATATTGTAATGTGGAAGGAGTGCAGTTCTCTCATCGCGATGTAATGATGCTAGAACACGGGCACGATTTGGTCCAGCGGGGGCCAAGACCGCACATGTTACAGCCGCAGACCTGAGAAAAAAAATAAGGACATAATCCAAAGGTTATTGGGGACAAAGACGCACAACGCATTGGTTCGTTCTTCTTCGTCAATGTCAGCAACCCAGCTCAGCTCATGGTATCGCGTGGCAGCTTCGACAAATTTCCGCCCAAAATCACTGATACGCGCTTGACAAAGTTTGAACTGAAGCTGGAGAGTTTTGTCACTCGTAGAATGGATGAGGAGCGCGGCGCGGTTGTAGTACGTTTCGGCTTGGCCAGCCTCCTCCTCTTCCAAGAGCAGTCGCACTATTCGTATGTATACACTAAGCTTTTCTTCATTTCTGAGGACATGGGGATGTATAAGGAGGCGCGTGCTTGAAAGTCGTGATGGCTCACGTGTGATTGCTATCCATGTTAATGCCCATGAGGACCTGAGCCGCTTCTTTCCAGTCCTCGTCTGCTTCAAGGAGGTCAGCGAGATGATTCCTCAGCGAAGTGACCTAATATTGCTATGAGGATTTCAATAGGTTGTATCGCATACTTGACATACTTGCTCTTCGAAAGTGACGCCCCGAGGTTGGGCTACCTCTAGCGAGGCTCTGAGAAGAGATTGTAGTACGGAAGGGTCTGGAAAATCGGCGTCTTTTAGAGACTTGACTAGTTCAGAGAGGACTTGTCGAGCTACGACCGGTGTCTCGTTCACGGCGCTTCTGAGTACAGCCTGGACATCAGCGGTCGAGCGAGATTTTACAAGAATATCAGAGAGAAGGGCGCTGTAAGCAGTCGATTTGTCCTTCTGGATGGAGATGAAGGAGATATCCTCTAGTTTGCGTTGGATTGACATTATGGTGGGTCTATTAGTCCGGGAACAGCCGACTTTGCACCGAGCCTTCCCTCAGCATGTCCACCTCCGATCATGTAAATAAAATGTCTGTGCGCGACAGGCTCGTGTTTGCCCAGATTGTATACGAGGTATTTTGACCCTATCAGCTACGAATATCCCGATCCTGCTTTCTGAAGAGTCCTCCAAGTTGGGTGCACGCGACTGGGTAAAGATATCCAATGTCCTCAGCAAACACCCCCTGGTCACTAGGCTCCCCCACTTCTATAGCCCTGGATCTTGCAAGGAGATATATGCTGCTTTGATGTCTCAAGTGGCTCCTGACCTGTGGGTATATACCGTTTCCGGCGTCATTGAGCCGTGCAGTGAAATCATTGGTGACAGTGGGGAATACCCCTCGCCAGAAGCAGCCGTCCCAAAGGGTCAGTAAGATCCACCCATGAGTATTCCTGAATAATAAGCATCCCTTCTTATGCAGCTGTTCCAAATCTTCATCTCGCTCAGAAGTACTATAAAGCACGGGTCACTGAGCTAGTTGATATAATCGCACAGCAGGAAGCAGAATTCCGGTTAGCGCCACAGAAGTCATCCGTTCAATTGGCTAACCGTACGTCGCGGCATGCGCAGGAGACTAACCAAAGAAATGGAGGACATTCAGTCCGGTGCATGGGATGAACAAATAGCGGCAGAATTCGGTGATCTGCCTCAGCAAGACAACATCCCTTTCCCCGCTCCTTCCGAATTTCCTGAACCACGTCCTTCGCCCGTTCCTCAGGACGAATTTGTTCATATGGAAGTCGAACCACCTCCTCAGGATACGCGTAGTCCTGAACAATGGTTAGACTCCACCAGTCCCGAACCAAGTGCGGACGATAAACGAGGTGCGTGGTTTTTCCTTATGCTATAACATGAATCAACAGACGCCCCCGTCTTTTCTAGAAAAACGGAAGGCTGACGTGGCCGAGAGCGCAGAACTCCGAGACAAGAAACGCGTCAAGACTACGCCGGTCCCGGGATCTGGGGATGATGAGCCAGGTACGGAACTGTTTGACTCTATCGAGACCACTGACATATTTTCCGTGTTCTCTAACCAGTTCAAACTACGGTACCTAGTTCGGGCACTCGCCGTTCACGGACCTCGCTTCCATCTTCAGACGCAAATGCGAAGCGCTTCGAGAAAGTCATCAATGTGTTACACGCCGCCATCACAGCCCAGAAGAACGGTGAAGTATTTGCTGATCCTGTCACCGAAGCTATCGCTTCAGACTACGACGAGATGGTCGTTGAGCCGATGGACTTGAGGACGATTAAGCAAAACATTCGACAGGGCTTAATCACAAATACGACCGAATATGAGCGTGCCATTTTCCTTATGTTCGCCAATGCGGTTATGTATAATCTCCCTGGATCAGAAACATATGACATGGCGAAGGGGGTGAGCGGCCATTATCGCTATCGTCGTACGGAGAAGGGTTGATCGCCTGTTACAGATGATTTCGGAGACTGAGAAGCTGATTAGTGAACATAGGGCAACAGAGAAGTTTAGGGCGCACTAATGTGACATTAAAAGGCAATAAATATCGTAAGTATCAGAATCAGTCCATGCTATCATCATCTCATCTTCATACAATATTCCATCCTCCTAGGTACAATATGGGCGTCCTCATAAATAATGATATTTACCGTATTAGTATCCCGCAAAGAATGTGGTCCATTTATGAAGACCACCAAGTTCACCCTTGGCCAGAATTGTCCTGGGATATCTGGTTATACAAGGTGGCTAAAATGGAATGTGAACCAAATGCAGAATGGGAAAGAAATCGTTCCAGTTGAGGTGTACTCGTAGTATAATAGGGCGATATCTCAGTACTCAGTAGACGTTCGAATTGGAAAAAGTAATGTGGCGTCTCAACTTTCCAATTCTTCCCCTGAGATTGCCCCCACGAGACCGGCGAATTCTCCGAAGGTATGCATCGTGGAACGACGCGGTGAAATCGTCCTATCGGGGCGCAGGGCCAAGGCATGGCAATGCCATTTAGCTCCTGCGTCCTTCTGATTGAATTTTTTGGATTTTCCTGCCTTGCAACAAGGATCATTTACCTGATCGCGCTTTGGCACAGAACACGAACAGATGAGACCACCACCATCAGCCACCTCTGAAATTTAAGGCCCTTTATGTTAGCCGCCGGTTGACTGGCGGAATTGCTGCCAACAAAGGATCGTTTGAGGAATAATCTGTCAGAATCCAAAAATGTGGAGCGTTTCTGGTATCACTGTATGCATGTGGGAGAAGAGCGAACTCCTGATGAAATCCATTGTAATGTACAATAATACATACAAAAACAAGATGCTGAGGCAAGACGAGAACCTAAGGAGCACTAAAAACCTAGAAGTATGGATACCATTGCTCTGGCATCTTGGCGAGACATTGAGGATTCGTCGCCGTTGAAATGAGATTGGAGACTGCTTGCGAAGCAGATACCGACGAATTGGCGTGAGTCTAACAAACGAATGTAAATGTAAGTGCATCCCATCAGATTCGGCAGCTCCATCACGTAGCTCACATTCTCCCGCTCGAATTTGCACGCAAGGACTTCGGCCTTCTTCACAACCGCATCCACATTATGGGCGACATGACCACGGAAGACAATGTCGGCTGAAGCGGTCTTGTTATGAACGTTATACCATGTGAGAACTTCGTCCCGCAAAAAGAGGCTAAGTTGTTGCTCAAGATCGTACTACGGTAAAGCAACATCGATCAGTCCCCTCCTAGCTGAGGGGAGGGGGGAGAAATGACTTACTTCAGGTTCCGTCAAACAGCGTCCGATCGCCATGATACCAGAGGTCATGAGACCCTCCATGCCGTTCGGGGTCACAAAGTGCTGCATATTGGGTGTAAATCGGAATGGCACGGCTTCGGAAGACTGCAGAATAGGGGCTTGTTGCGCCAGAGCTGTGTCGAAGCAACATGGTCATTCGAGGGCTTAAAACATGAGGGGGGAAACGTACAAGGAAGGAGCTCCGAGCTATAGATGAGCCCGGATGACCTGGATATATGGAGACGCGACGGAACGCGATTCCCTCCACTGACAATATATGACATGAACGACACTGCGGCCACTTGGAGAGTAAATTGCTTTCTCATGAGCCAAAGTTCCATTGGACCAGCCATTGTCCGAGACATGTACTAAGGCGTTGGCTCAGCGGAATACGTGGAAGAAGGGCAATGGAATCCCACGTACATCGGCAAGGATCGTTCGGGGAACCATCTTGGTGGCAATCTCGTCGATCAACTCCATTTTCAAATTGAGCATTTCCACTCCGGTGAGCTGCTAATAATCAGTTTGTGACATAATATACACGACAGAACGTCCCTACCGGATTCCGAGGATCCATCATTGATTTCACCTTCAGACTGGACATAACGATTGGCTCTTCGCGGGCCATACCTACGGCTTGGCAATGTTGATCATAAATGTCCTGCAGGGTGACATATGATGAATCATTCTCCAAGAGCCGTAACGAAGGAGTCAGTGGGACTGCTATAGGAAGATGGAAAGTAAGATTTCGTTTCCTGCTCTCTTTCCGACGTGACAAAACACTGTGAAATATAAACTTAGTGAAGGACAATAGAAAAGACAAGAAATGGTGGCTAACGAATTGAAGATCCTAAACATCTGCATAATACGTTCTTCCCTTCGACAACTTCGGGCAGACGGTAGTTGGACAGCAAAGGAGTGCGTCGTGCCGTCATGCCCAAGGAATGCAATTCGTCGGAAACAGAATGAGTTTCCACGACAAAGTTCAAAGACAGAAGAAAATCGAGAGATCTTGACGAAATTGGAGGACGTATCCTTGTGCTACAAGCAAGACGTGAGATACAAGGTAAGCAATACACATTGAGCATCGTACCTCCAAGTACTGCCCGGGGACCTCAACTTCGTCATATTTCAAGTGTTGGAACTCAACTAGCCAATGACTGATAAGATCTAATGGTTGGACCCGAGGCCGTATTTCAAGGTGCAATTCGTATCTGTCGCGCCAAATTTGTAGCCGCTCTACGTATTGTTTCATCGTGGGCTTGCTCTTCACGAGGTCTTCTTCGAACGCCACCTAAAGAGAAGGTGAATAACGGCCATAGTGTCGAACTGAAAGATAATTTACTCGAGTAGTTGAAGGAAGGCTTCCTGCAAGTCGCGCAATATTTGTCACGCATATATCAGGAACTGAACCATCATCACCTGGAACCGCATTCCGTTGGACCGTTTGCTGGGGATCAAACGTAAGAAGGCGATTGGTTATCAAGTGAGCGGGAACGCACATATATCGCTTCTGTGAGTAATGCGCTTATGAAACGGTAGATCTCTTCCTCTTGAGTCGGTTTGAATCGTGCACCGATTTGTTCGACCATTTGTTCAAGAGTAGGAGCGAGAAGAGGGAATGCAGTTTTCAGTATCGCACTTATTTCATCGACATACTCCCAGGGATGGCGTATACTACGAATGTTAGTATCTGGATGAGGCAGATTAGGCTGGGAGTGAGGGGTGCTGTGCTGTGGCGTGGATGCCGATGCCTCTGGGGTGGGTTTGGGTTCAGGAGCAGTATTGGGCTCTTCGATTGCGGACTTTGGGTTATCGGGGGAAGAGCTAGGTAATGGTTCGGAGTGGTTATCAGTAGGCGCTGTGGCTGGGCCGGGAACAGGAAGGGTTGTAGATTCAGATCGAGCGACTGCTGCCACGGCGGAAGCTTGCTTTCGTACTGCCGCGTAGTCTTCCCTCACAGTGCGCAGCTGGAAGAATAAAGCCTTGAAGGAGGTCAGTAATACAATGATGCATATATATTAGGAAGGAATGGAAAATACTCGCCTGTGGGTGCGTTTTCGCTAATTCCATCAGAATGCGGCGGGCATGTCGCGCCTCTCTGTGCGATAAGGACAACAGAAGCTGAGGTATTAGGGTGATCCAATACCACAACGCAATATCACCCTTGTATTGGTCGAGAGCGCGTGAGATTGAACCAGCCGAGTCATCCAAGCTAAGGAACCACAGGATTCGAATGAGCAGGGGTCGAGTTTTGGAGTTTTTATATAATCCTGCAGCTTGGAGATAGCAGCTGACAGCGTTGCCGGCAAGAGCCATTTCGGTAGGCGACTCTTTAAACATACGATCATTATACCGACCCCATTCTGCCCAGGCTTTAGGCATATTGAGATCCATCTGCACCGCCTGTCCAAACGCCGCATTGGCATCTTCGTTGTGACCAAGCTTCGCAATGAACATTCCCTTCAAGGTGAAAAATTCCGCCTTCTGGGGCGGTGAGAAGTACATCAAATTGGTGTTGTTGATTACTTCAAGCCCAGCCTGTAACTCGCTCGGTACTTGATAATGGCAGCGAGCTTGTTCCCGGAGCTTAAGGAACGCCTCGGTGATCTCGATGTTTGGGAGGGTGTAGATCTTGGCAAGACTATTATGGCACACTTCCAAGAGGTGATGCTTTCGGGCGACATGCGCGAAACGGTTAATAATCCAGGCGGTCTCATGATAGCCCCGATACCCGGAGGTAGTGGATGTACCAGTAAGGCCCTGGTTAGAAGGAGGTTGCTGAATGAGAGGGAGGAAATGTCTATTGATGTTCGAGAAGACATGCTGGCGCCACGAAACGAGATCGCTCCAAACGCTTATGTCATCCCAAAGGTTCGGCAACCGCTCTCTCCATGCTTGAAGAACCACCTTAAGATCAGTGGACCGTTTCTCAAGGTTTTGCACGTTGGTCAACGCCAGTGCATGGAATATTTGAGCGGCTTCTTGTAGTTCAACAAGCTGCTGGAAATGCTGAAGAAGAGGAACGTGGACCATGGATATAATTGGGGGTAAGGAAACCCATTTGCGGAGTGATAACTGCATGGTATCCTCCAGCAAACGCATAAAATCTGCTCGATCGCCTGTAGGGTTCCCTCCTATGAGTAGAGTGAAGGCCTCGAATACCCTACGGCGGGGAGTCGGGACATCCGATACGGCCTGGATAGAACGTTGAATTGTCTCACGGTCTGCGGTCCAGTCCGACAGTCTCCAGGCACACTCAAGGAGAAGGTCGTGGTTTCCTTCCTGATTGGCTAGGTCGGTTAGGATATCCCAGTGTTGGAGTTTTTGAGACGACAGAATCCAGTGGTCTTCCCACATGCAATATTCGGATTCGTTGAAGGGGGTACCACCTTGTCGGGCACGGAATTGAGCAGACTCGTACATTGTCTGAGCTTCGGGCCATAGGCCATTCTGTTCAAAAGAAACGGCCACGTTCGTCTCCGGATACAATGCTCGGCGCCGCCACAGCCCATAAAACATATCATCTTCTGATAACTCGGCGTAGAGCTCGGCAAGAGCATCTAGAGTGGCATCTCTAACAGCTTCCTCATCGCGGATGTGATTGAGGGAGTTTTGAAGAATTTCAAGCGCAATATGCCACGCATTGAATGTCTTGCCGAGATATTTCACCACATAAGGAGGCAGGGCCAGGGGTGGTCTGCAAGCGAGGGCGCCCGCTAACAGAGATTGGACAACATTTCGTGGCAAAGTTGCCTGCTTGGAATGATACTCCTTTCCAAGTAGTAATATCAAAGAACGGGCAACGTCCGTCTGTTCTTTCCTTGACAAGACACGCCACACTGCACTGAACACGGAAGTCCAAGTTCGATGAGTTGCATCCAAATCGAGGTGGAGAAGATGGCGCAAGGGTCGAACGATGTCACCAGTGGTGACATCCCGAGTGCCGAACGGTGCAGCACCATCTTCATCCATGCGGGTGTCGTATATTGCGGGAACCGCAACATCGTTCTCGTTCACACATCCTAAGAGGAGATCAAGAGCCTGAGCAATCCAATTGTGCTCCGCAACATATTCCCAGCTTTGGGAACCCAGCACATATTGCAATCGAGAGCTCAATGATCGTGGTAGGCTTTCGTCAAAGAGCACGGTGAATTTCAAACGAATGACGGGGTCTTTGTACCTGCATCCAATCAGGAAGGCAGGCTCTAGTCTTGTCGTGAGGTCCGTCCGATGCAAGCTGGGCTCTTTGTAGATGTCATATATGAGACCGAGGTAATCAACAAAGAGATTTTCGTCTCCTCGTTTAGTCTCGAAGCTTGTCATTTTTTGAAGCACATTTGCCTTCTCCCGCATGGTAGGAGCCGCTTCACGCCGCATAAACACCCATTCTCTGCACATGTCCAATATTACGCGACAAAGTGATGTGTCGGTGGATTTGTCCACAAGCAACAAGAGGCCATTGATAAGAGATTTCCTCGCTTCGTGAGATGCTGGGGCCTGAACCCGACAGATTTCCAGCGTACTCTTTAGAAGCCGGGTCGTGGGCTCGATAGACGTTTTGTTTTGGATGGCATGTACGTGGTCCCTGCATTGTTTGGTGAATACTTTCATTAAGTTCACAGCAAACTCCTCGAGGACGTTCGGGTTCGTGCGAACTGCAAACAAACATATGCTGAGAATCAATTGCGGGTGATTTCCTGCGCGGAGACCTTCGCTGATCAACGTATTGACAAAGGAAATGAAGTCCTGAACATCTCCTTGAGGCTCCTCATCGATCGCCGGTGAGGGCAAGGAGGATATCATTTTCTCCATGATGGGGACGATGAGGTCGTGGAGAACGACCTCGGGACGATTAAGAGATTTCTCCAGCCACTGGCGGAGTTGTCGGATATTCTGCAGAAACCATGACGATGGTTTGTCTTCGATACAAATGGAAAGAAGCCGAACCGCATTTATCGTGTGGGGCAAGGATTCCTCAGTGATCTCGGTCTAGGGACGAAGCCAGGGCGCATTAGCAACGGGCCATTTAACGAGATTATCAACGGCGTACCTGCACTAACGCACGGTCGAAAAACTGAGATTTGATCGTCACGTCTGACCACCCAGGGAGGTTCAGGAGCTCCCTTAAAGTACGAAGGGCCTTCGTGACAATGGCTCCTTTAGTGGGTGCATCTGTCCCCGCGCTCATCACAAGTCTGACCAGAAAGGTGACAGACGACTCTCGCAGCTGAAGCGACATTGTCCACGAATCGGCAGGCAACGCGGGTGTCGGGGTTTCTACTTCCATCGAATTTTCGGAAATCGATGTTTCAGAAGTCTCGCTTTGCTTCACCCTCTGCCGTTCCCAACGCAAAATATGTTCTGTGATCTCCAATGTCATCATACGAGTTTCGAGCCCGGCGCTTGGACCGAGACCAAGTTTGGGAAGAGAGTTAACCATGTGGCCAACAAAGAGGTCTCGATGGGGAAAGAATAGCTCCGAGTGGCGCATGATAACACGGTATATTGTGATCAAGGAGCTAAGACTATTTCCCTCTTCGGAGAGAAATCTCCGAGTGACTTTAGCCCAACTAGGAGGAATACTATCAGGTTGAATGCGTTTCGGGAGGGACGGTGCCAATATGTCGACAGCTTGACGTATGAGATGACGCCCTTCATTCTGAGATTGAGGGCGCAATAATCCGGCCCAGACTCTGAGGATGAGTTTGCTCGGCGACTCGTACGCTTTGAAGAACCTGGCGATGAGCAGGTTAGATGTCTGCTTTACCACGGCGTCGTCGGATTGCACCGAGGCCCACGCAAACTTCATCACATCTTTGCGAGCCTCGTGCATGAGGTCCGGACAATGCTGAATCAGGAGGCCTGACATATGCATCAGCTCGATCGTAAGGGCATCGTCCGGGCCACCCCCAGGAAAGCCGGCGCCTAGCACAGCTTTCCAGACCTTCGTGTGCAACAACTCGATCGTTTCTGCATCCATCAGCCCGTCGGATTCTGCAGGGTTGGAGTATGCGACCACGAGAATAGGACTGATTACAATTCGAAGAAAATGGGTGATCTGATCGTAGGGTGGTGAGGCTTCGTCGAACCAGCTTAAAAAACGCATGAAAATCTCTCGTTTGACTGCGATGGTCGTGTTCATCACGACATGGATATGAAGAAAGCGGGTGAGAGAGGACAGATCCATCGCAATACGCTGTGTATATATTGCAACGATGCTGAACAGGATGTCAAGTCGAAGATGGTGCTCCAAACAGATCTTGTATATAGAGAGGAGGAGGGACGATGCATGGACGCGCACGGTTGGAAGCTGATAGCCCAGATCAGGTTCTGACTTGAGCTCTGCTCGCCAGACTTCCAAGAGAGTCTGAATGATATCGTCCCGATTCGAGAACCATTCGGGTGCCAATTTTGCGAGATCTAAGCAGATTGATAGGCCATGTATGACGAGTTCGGGATTGCGAAAGCAGGTTGAGATAAATCGGGGCGTTTGTTTGACTAGTTCCGCGTGAAATTCGGGAGCAGACTTCGAGAGCAGCACGTTCCTGATTGTGCGGACATGGCGGGGCTGGCTAATATTTTCGAACAAATAGTCAACTGCCTCCACAGGATATTTGTTAAGAAATGCCGCCAGCGGCTCGGTGAATTGGCTAGGGGTCGCAGAATGGAGATGAGCCTCCGACTGCACAACGCCATTCGCAAAATCTTTGAGGAACGTGACAGCACTAGGATAAGGTAGCCGGTGGAATATATCAGCCAGTCGCACAACCCTGGTGACCTCCTCGTTGTCCGCTAGGGGGCCATTCGCGGAATCGGCGAACATCTTGGCGTCTGCAAGATGGCGATAATGGTCAATTAGCTTAAGTCCAATCTCCACCTTGAAATGGCTGGCCAGGAGATCTAGCAAACGCGCCAGACAATCAAGATTCGGAATAGTAAGGCGTTGGGGGTCACCCAAATTCACGAGGATTGGCCGCAGTCCTCCATGTAGCAAGTCTCTGGGCAAACGACTTTGAAAAGTTAAGACGACTTTAAGGCCTTCCGACGCAGCGTCCTTGACCTCTGGTGAAAGTAAGTACAGTGACTTGAAGTACACTGAGATGACCCTGAAGTGCAATTAGTCAGATACAAAGAGAAGATTGGTGGTAGGAACAATTAATAACTTTGGTCTGGTGGCTGCCTGGCTCGAAAAGAAATCGGTGGCCAGAATGGCGGCGGTAAGCAACTTGATGCAAGCAGCCCGGAGCTTTCCAATGACCACGAGATTCTGCCTCTGAGCGTTCCGCCCTTGAGAGTTAAGGTTGCTGTCATCAGCATCAGCTACGGCGAGTGTTTCATTGAGCATTCGCCAAAGCTCCTCAGTAATCTCCGGCAAGGGAGGCCGCATGTTGAGTGCATATGTCACAGCCTCCACGTGCCCGATTTGATTCGGTAGGGGTAACGCACGTAATGGTCGAGTGAAAATCGGTCCTAGCAGCCGATCCCGAAGTGGGAGCATCAGTTCAAATGCTGATTTTCCGCTCAACTCGGAAAGAAGTTCGATACACGATTGTGCTGTCTTCCGGACTGCGGGATTGGCGCTCGATAATTCCGTTGTCATGATTCCGACAAGATATGCGACCTTGGTCCGGGGCTGGGGGTTTGGGGTGGGCTGAATACCATCGGGACCTGGGTCAGACTCTGCAGCGGTTGATCCTGACGGCCGTGGACCATTGCAAGCTCGCAAGATGTCATGCATGGTGGCTGCGACATCAGCCATACTACGTGTGGTATCGATAGGAGTGTCCTTGATTATCCCCATCAGGGCCCTAATCAAATCTAGTTCCCGGTCGTCGATCCACTGTACACCCAATTCGGTCGTGTGAGTAAAAATAACGATGCCATGGTATCCGGCCATCTTGCGGGTCACAGATTCCTCAAAACATAAGCCGACAAACCGCGAAGCAAGGAGGTGTAAAATCGACGAGACATCTTTGGCTTGACCCTCTGGAAGGCTCTTGTCCTTGTACAGGATAGCTAGATCAGCCACAATAGCCCGGACAAGGTCGCGAGCTTTCTCAATCTCTTTGGGATCAGAAACAAAAAGTGACCGGGTGATCGCATCTACGTGAAGACCAACTATTGGTGCGAATGGTGTACGACGCGAAAGGGAGGACGCAAGATTCTTTCCCAGTTCGGCGGTAAACAAATGGCGCGAAACGTCTCGTACGTACTCGTGGGCGAAGGGCATAAGTTCTGGGACATGGATGGCATCGAAAAGCCCATCGATGATAGTCGTAAAGTTGCCTTCACGCTGCCTTTCATCTGAACCCTGAGAAGATGCCAATGATTTAAGATCAAGGGTGCAACTAATCTAGTGGGACAAACCTTGCTTATCAATACTGAAAGTGAATTCTTCAGTAAGTCGAAAGCATGATTTCGATAGTGCCGGTTCGGGTTGCGAAGTGTCTTCGCAGCGAGGGCACACATTGCTCCAATGTCCACTTTTTCAGCGCGGCCATCGAATGACATCAAGACCGAGGCGGGTTCTTCATGCGGACGGTACTCCAAGCGGGGAGGTTCATGCTGCAAACGACGGTTTCGCCCACCCAACTTTCCCAAGATGCGGATGGTCGTATGGGCGGACTGATGTGGGGCGGGCAGAGGCCGGAGGATATCATGCAAAGCCCCCATAAGATCCCGAAGGACAGGTCCAAGCGTTGGATCAAGAAATTCCGGAGTCAAATTATCAATGCAGAGTTCCAGCGTGCGCAATCCCTGGGCTACTAGCTCTGGCCCTGCACGAAGTGCATATACCAAAGGCTTCGTCAAATGGCCAAGATACGGTAACAAGTGGGTAAGTTTAACAGGTACAGTGAGGCAGAGCTCCGCGATAAGATCCCGCATATTGGGTTCGGACGCAAGGAGAAGTCGATTGAGGTTCTCAAGCATCTCCTGGAGCAAGGGCAAGACCTCTTTGTACAAGTTGTCAAACTTGTGACCTCCGATGGCTCGGAAGAGAGCACGAAGGAGGAGGTAATAATGTGTCGGCTCGGCGGACTTGGCAGCGAGCGGAAATGAGTTCACGATTAGGCGGGGAATATGAGGCACCAATGCCATTTCGTTTTGGTCTGGAAGGAGTGTCGCAGCCATGAAACACATCTTGAACATCCGTAGAGATGCGCCAGCATGTTTTGTGTCTTGGTCCCCCAGTGTATCTAATTCTCCAACGAGATGGCGAAGCATTATGGAAACGAGTTGGCGCGAAAGTTTCTCATTGGCAAGCAGAATCTGGGGGAGTTGGAGGATATTGGCATGGGTCAAAAGTTGCTCCATGAAGAACGGGAATTTGGATGCCCAAACTTCCTGAAAGACGTGGGGTGTCATTTCTTGGAATACCTCGCCGAACTTATCCAAAACCTCCTTTTCGTGTGTTGGCATTGGCCATCTTTCATAGATAGCCAGGCATTTCAGGCCACTCTCGAAAAATTGACCCATGAGCTCCGCGTCGGGTACCGGCCCCTCGATGGTGCGTAATCCCTGCAGGATAGTTTTGAAGCTGTGCAGCAGTGTCCAATACAATAAACGAGCATCTAAGTTAATGCGTTGTGAAGTCAGTTGGGAGCGAGCGAAGACATCACAGAAGAGCAAGCATACCTTTAATGACACTGTCGGGTGGGTCGATAATGTAGGACAAGGCATCTGTGGGTTTGGATCTCTCCACTACGACGAAACTTAAGAGTGGATCGGCCTCGTTGTTTCTCGATGACTCAGAGATCATCAGCAAGTCCTGATGCACGCGATAGACAGAACCAAGTTTATCAATGCCTGTCTCCAGAAGGCCCATGAGAATCCGGGCAGCCTCTGTTCTGCTGCATTTCGCGACCACGCACTCCACAAGATTTACCAGGAGTTTCATGCACATGGTTTGGGTCCCGCATGCGATCGAAGAGGTATGTACGTTGCAGGAGTACGCGTGAATTACTCTGGATAGTTGCTCTGCTGATAGTTCATGGCGGACATGATGAACAAGATCCGCGAGTGTGGTGTAGGCAAGGGGTCTTGAAGGGGGAATATAAATCAACATACCCGGCATGAAAGAGACAAAAATCATATTACCTTAAGGCCTCGTGACTTGCCACCCCAGCGCCAATGAGAACGCGCTCGTCGAGAAGACTGTCGATCTTCGCAAGGAATAGAGTGCGAATGTCCTCTGTCAGGACATGACGAATTGCAATGATCAGGTCCTAGCAAGAACAGTGTAAGTGGCCGTCACGCAACTTCCCGAGATGGAGCTACCTTGCGTATGGCTGAAGCTTCCGCAGGGCAATCCTGAAGGAGACGAATTGCAACCGCCGGGATCACCTCTGCGTATTGACGAAATTGCTCATGTGGTTGTCGAAATACGTATGCAATGTACGACATGACCTAGTGGGCGTTCCGTTTTCAGCTAGGACTCATTCTGTGGAGATGTCGCCCTACCTTGATCTGAGCAGTAATAAACTCTGTATAGGCGGCTCTGTTACGAATACCAGGGGCCACGCCAATCCACATATTGTTTTCTTTCGCGCTTTCCTCGTGGGCTATCCGTTGCTGTCTGACTTGGAGTTGCAAAAACTTTCATATGGACTCTGTGAATGCTCGCAGAATCGAATATTAGGGTGTAATCTTACCTGAATGCTGGATGGAACGAGTTGATTACTGTGATTTGTAGCGGGCTGCTCTGGATCACTGAATAGGACGGTCGCAATAGGGCACTCCACTAAAACCTTAAAGCTTTGTGAGACCGGTAACAAAGGACCTTCTTCGTTCTAAAGATATTGGCGATTAACGAAGGTGCCGATGCACACTGTCTCCTGACGGACCTCAGTCATTCCATTCCCGAGAGACGTGCTGGATGTATTCGCGATAGAATCGGTAGCATCCTCTTTAAATGTCTTCTCGACTAATTGAGGCATGCCATTGTACAATTCATTGATCCACTCAATGAAGGGGAGTATATGAGGGTCGAGAAGCGCCCGGTAGGTGCGATTGAAGTCGATAACTATCTTGACACAGATAACGCCAAGCTCCTCATTGTCGGTGCGGAGAAGGTGTACCATGAGATTTTGGATTTCGGCAACGAACTGCTTCATGTTCTCGCTGTGGGGCAAGCGTTGAATGGTCGTGAGGAGCATAAGGCGGGTTTGCTATAGGAAAATTCCCATGAATGGCAAGCAATGCAAGGCTACACCAATGGCTGACATGCTCAGCTGAATCTTTCTTGAAAGACGGTTCTCCATCTCGAAGCGCCCGAATAAGAACAGGCAGGGCCGTCGTAAGATACCGAGAAATATCGGCGGGATCCCGATGTAGATCATGAAAGTCCCGTATTTCGGTCGCAATGTTGCGCTTGAACTCTGGGTCTACCAGCGGAAAGTGAGTAAGGCCCAAGGCTGTTTATGAATCCTAACACACCCACCAAATGCAGGATCCTCCAGCCGTTGTATGTAGGGGAGAAATTCTGGGGATTGGGGACTAGGAATAGGCATCGTCCACCAGCTCGGACGACCCTAAGTGGGCACTCAGGCTGTCACGGCCACAGGGTTTCGGAAATCGCCGGTCACTTGGCCGTGACAGCTTTGAGCTCTCCATCAAATATTTCAGCAAACTCTCCAAGGGAGGACATAAACGGGCTCATTGTAAACATGTCATTTCCCTCTCCGGCACGCCTCCCTTTCCAGGGTCTTCGTACTGCGCAGGAAAGGCCGCTGTTCTGAGTAACTGCCACTAACAGTCACGCTGGAAAACGCGTGATATATTACAGATCTTGAACTAGCATACCCACCTATTTCTCAGATCGAATGCGCATTTTAGCGAAGGCTGGTTACGGCTCCTCTATGTTTTGTTGCGGTCTAAGGAGAGGCCCCCCTCAAGTACCAACGGGACCACTTTCGCATCAAAATTGAACTGTTTTCCACTGATTGGAAGGTCCGAGCTGGGATCGGACGGGAGGGTCGAGGTTGTTTGAGGATTTATTTAAGGGCGCTGTCAGCTTCACGTCTAGGCAAACTGTTTGCCCCCCCATGTGGACTCATGCCTTCACATTTTCCTCTAGGACCATTGCTTCAGGTTCCCCTTTCCAACGAGCGTGACAGATCCTTTGGACTCCTGGACGCCGGCTGCTTCATCCAGGGTCCAATATGCCTCATAGCCATGGCATTCCTCTGTCTGTTCCGTGGGTTCCTCAATTCGATGCACCTTTGCTGACTCGCCTCCGTGGATGGAATTGGGGGCTCAGAGTGTAGATCCGTACATACTCGCTTGATACATCTGTTGGCCGCATTAACTATGTAGGACATTGGTCGGCGGGTCGCGTAATCCGATGCACTGTCTGTGCTGATGTATCCCTTGGCTATTGACAACATACTTCAGCGACAGGGTTCGAAGGTCATTATGGTGCAATCGAACTCGTACTCTCAACCAGCCTTTTTCCTGATAATCTTATGCTGGGATTGTGGGCGTTGCTTCCACAATGCCAGAACTTACTGCCCCTGCATGGTTAGATCATCATTCATACACCCTATCAAGTTCTCATCAAATTTCGATAGGTGCTGCTGTGTATACCTGTACGCAGTGGTCGAAGGCCTACGGACCCTTTCTTGTGTCCTCCCACTTTTCAAATCTTTAACCCCCCCCCTTTTGCTACATAGAGGGTGATACCTACCTCTTTTCGGGGGCCATTAACCCTTCATTTTAGCATCAATTGTCCATACCCACTCAAGTTCGATATTTGGCCTTTGTTTATTATCAAAGTCACAACCATTATAATATCTGAAGCGCCCCACAGAGTTGCTAATTTGGAACCACAGCTCTCGCATTAAGTCTATAGGCCCGTTTTCATGTTCGGATCCGACCGGACCTGATTGGAGAAACAACCAATTAATGTTCTGGTTGCCCCATTAGGGCACCCACGGGGAAGGAGCCCGAGTAGCAAGCTACAGTAGGCTGTTTTCCTAGATACCATGCAAACGATTGCGTAATAATTAACCCCCGGCGGCCGAGGCATTTGTGCGAGATTTATGGTGACGGATATAAATATCAGACGAATCCACCCCCCTCTCTGAGTAGAGCTGTCCCCTCCGGATCTGTTAGCTGCTATCCAACAGTCGCCATATCTGAATGCTTCGCGGGAATAGCCTGATCTTGTTGCGCCAGAGGGCTGCACCCAGTGTTTGGCTATTCGCTGAAGCGAACTGGAATGGCGTGGCGGATACCAGGCTGAAGAGCAACACCAGCATCACACACCTCATTGTGCTATACATCCTTGTTGCTAGTCCGGATAGTCTCGAGCCCCACGAAGATGTTTCGAGTCTGCCGATGATCGTGCGAGTCCCTGCATATTGTCTGTTCGAGGACAAGGCTCGAAACATTCATCTGGCGATTTTCCTATCTCCGTGGGCTTCATGCTAGAGTTGGGTCTCTCATTAAGACATTCATGCATTGCCGGTGGGAGGCCCAGGGTAGGGCTGCCTGGACTCTTCACCAGATATTACCCTGAGGTACTGTGGCTAGCGTCGGCAGGGTGTTGATGTTGACGCCGCGGAGGGCTTGATTCCGACTGCAGAGCAGTGTATTTGACCACATCTCTGAATAGGCAAGCACATAGGATACGGTGCCAGTTCGTCGATAGACATCCCCCTTGATTAAGACCTATTTTCCTTTCCAGGGGGGATCGCCATCGTGGCGATCATCATTGAAAAAGAATAAAATCGTATGGCAATCTTTTGAGATGTGTGTGCATAGAGCCAGGGGGTCCTGTCTGATGTACCCGACCAAGTTGGTTGTGCACAGTGGCATATATACTTAGAGATGGGCATTCACATAGCATTGGTGTCTACGAATTCGAATGTATCATGCATCGCGAGCTGGCAGGCTTGCGGAGGCAGTCTGCAGATGATGGAGCAGGTCGCTTCCACAATCTGCACATGCAGGAGTATATCCCGCTTTTCGACCTACAGATGCAGAATAGAGTGCTTCGTGCTGGGGATGCCCTAACAGGACTACTAGAATGCGAGTTTTGGGATACGCACGGCACGTACGTGACTTGGTCTGTGGGAGTTGCTGGTTCCATTTACTAGGGAACGACTCGACCTCGGGGGGCTGCAAGTCGCGATAACGTTGCGTCTGGTCAGTTCATGGCAATGCCGCAGACTTCGGCTCGACTTTCGAGCTCCGAGCCAGGTATTGTACCGATGTCCTCTCGTTATAGTAGCGGCAGTGCTGTTAGCTAGAAGCTAGAGCGTGTTGGCTGCGTTGGTTGATTTCTTTGCGCGCCGCCCGACCTCGCACTCGTCGCTGATGTTGGGTAGGAGCCAATCAATGAGATGGGAATGAAAGAGAACACGGAGTGATGAACGATGTGACGCCAACAGAGAAATCAAAGCCCACATCATGTGCAGAGGATACACAATTTAGGGAGAAAAGCACCAATCAAGGGAAAATAAAAAGGCTGAAAATTCAAAAAGACCTTTCCAGATACAGCTGGGTATCACGACGTTCACAGCAGACGAGACACTCCGAAGGCGAGGAAGCAAGCAACCAGAGACAGAGGACCGAGACGATTATGCCTTCACGCAGACAGAGACCACAGCAACCAGTAGACGCGGAGGAACTTCAAGACCAAATCTAGCAAGTAGAATAGAGAAGCCCAGGTCATTGATTTACGGGATGAGAGACCAGAGAAGAAATCCGTGCCCCATGTCATGCTATAAATAATAGTCCGATGTACTGAGAGAAGAAACGCCGCGGGAAGCATCGGAGACACAGGTACTGTACTAAGACTTGCCTTCTGATCAATCGAACATAAGTGCGAACTTGGGCTATTAGCCTCGGTTCAGACACAGAGACCCAAGTGCATATCCGAAAGAAGAACGGAAGGAGCAAGGAGGCTCTTGGCGTCTAGATACATCAGTTACGGTTTGAAGTAAGCAGCCCCAAAAGCATAACTATGTAGGGCCTCAGTGATACGCCAGATGTGACCCAACAGCAGATCCATTCTCTTGTCAAGGTTATCATGGTGGGGAACCAGCTGCTCAGATGTGACAAAGTGATGGATAAAATTGCCCTTCGGCTTCGCCCCCAGGTGGTATAAAATCCTTTGGGCGAAGGGGAGCTTATTGCCCGACACCGATCGGAAGAGCGAGGGGCGCGGGAGGAAAGGGGTCTGTCCAGCCAGGGGTGAATCCAGATGCACAAATCTTCATGATCACCAGCTGCAGGAAGCAAGGGAGTACCTTCGCTACATGTGAATCATTCCATAGCACGGTTGCAGACACATGTACTTTTCGTGGAAACACAGTTGTAATTCAAGCTTTCTGTACGCAGCCCAAACAAGAAGTTAAAAGCGAATCCCTGCGGCGAAAAAAATCAGAGAAATATGATAGTGTTTGCAGGTAATATTAATTACAAGGGGGAGATCCATAAACGCGGTTCCGTCGGCGCCTGCCGAAGCTTCCCCAATTTTCTTACCCCCCCAAGTTCGGCTTGAATTTCTCGCGATGGCAGCAGCGGCTGGAAAGTTCATTCGTCTTGCTCCAGCGCTAAGTCATGTCCGTCTTTCTCCCCCAATCGCTGCACTCTCTGCACGCAGTATCCGTCGACGATGGGCGTCTAGCGAATCACATGAGGCACGCGTCGTACTAAGAAGCAGTCATTCAACACAAGTATTTATTTTCCATGCTTTCAGATGACAGTCCGGGACGCGTTGAATGCCGCCATGAAGGAGGAGATGTTACGCGACGAGAGTGTATTCATCATGGGAGAGGAGGTCGCACGGTATAACGGCGCCTATAAAGTTCGGCTCTTGATTATAATTTTATTCCATGTCAAGTTGCTCAATGTTTGCCACCTCTACTAGGTCACAAAGGGACTGCTGGACCAGTTCGGCGAAAAACGTGTCGTAGACACTCCGATTACAGAAATGGGTTTTGGTGGTCTTGCAGTTGGCGCAGCATTAGCTGGCCTTCGCCCAATGTACGCACTTCACTGATTGTTCCGTGGTAGTAGTGGTAAATCGCTAATTTCTTTCTCTCCAAGATGCGAGTTCATGACTTTCAACTTTGCGATGCAGGTTCGTAGCCACAAATAGGGATATTTTGGTGGATGCGCATGCTGGAACCAGTCGTCTTTCTAGGCTATCGACCAGATTGTGAATTCTGCGGGGAAAACACACTACATGTCGGGTGGTAACGTGCCATGTCCTGTTGTGTTCCGTGGTCCCAACGGAGCTGCGGCGGGTGTGGGGGCGCAGCATTCCCAAGACTATGCAGCATGGTATGGATCGATTCCAGGTCTCAAGGTTCTCAGCCCGTGGAACGCCGAAGATTGCAAGGGTCTGCTAAAGGTGATGGGAATTTTTGATGACTATTATTCTCACGCCCCTTCATGTCTAACCTAGCTTATGCTTGCCATACGCAGGCTGCAATTCGCGACCCGAATCCAGTTGTATTCCTCGAAAACGAAATGCTCTATGGTGTTTCATTCCCTATGTCGCCCGAGGCGATGTCGGACGACTTCTTGCTTCCAATTGGCAAAGCCCAGGTCGTCAAAGAAGGTGGGGATGTCACAATCGTTGGCCACAGCATTATGGTGACACGCAGCTTGGACGCTGCGGTCGCACTCGAGAAGGAGGGTATCAAGGCGGAGGTCATTAATCTGAGGAGCATCCGTCCCCTCGATATCGACACTATCATCAAGTCCGTTAAAAAGACCAACAGGTAGGACCCGGACTTCTCTGTGTCAGAGGGTTCTTTCTTAGAGCATTCGATTTTGTATATCAGGCTTATCATCGTGGAGGGAGGGTTCCCAGCCTTCGGCGTCGGAAGCGAGATCTGTGCCCAGATCGTTGAAAGTGAAGCATTTGATTATTTGGATGCCCCCGTTGAGCGTGTCACTGGTGCCGGTGGGTCACTCTACCTTGTTTATTCGCTGCTCGCGTCCTCTTTTTGACCCAGAACTCCCTTTTGTTCCTGGTCCTGTGTGCAGATGTCCCCACCCCTGTACGTGTGAAGGTTACGACGTTGACAAGTGGATTCTGATCCTTTCCCCTTATTATAACAGTATGCCACTAACCTCGAGAACCTTGCTTTCCCCGATGCGCCACTCATCGCCCGGGTGGCCAAACGCGCTTTATACAGAACCAACTAGATATCCTTTGTCTTCGAATATATAATCAGATACTTGCGCCTCGTCTAGAGTGGCGTCAATCGTCTCGAGACACTGATTTGCAGCACACACGTCTTACATTCGACTGGATTTTGTTTGCATTCGTACAGAACCCCCTTCGTAATGAGAACAAAAAAAGGGACCGGTGGCTCTACACTAGATTTAAAGGATGCTACAACATAGTTGAGATATATCAGGATTTTTTTCCACCTTCCGACCTCTTTGAATTGTTCAAGCTGCGATTCTCTTCTTGAGGATCTCTTTCAGAGTAACGGCGTCAGCCGCAAACTTGACAATACCCTCATGGAGTTTGTCAAACGCCATTTGGTCTGCAAGGAGCGCCCAGCGGAACTCAGCCTCGTTGTCGATGTAGGTGGCTTTAGGGATGGGATCCGCCTTTGCAGCTGTAATGTTCATGGCGATCGTCAAGGTGGAAGGGACTGCTGTTAGGAGAAGTGAGACATACCAGCGCTGGCATTGAGTTTTTGAGGGACAGGTGCAGTAGAACTCTTCAGCTCCTCGAGGAGTGCAGGACTGATAGTGAGGAAGTCCACGCCCGCGAGAGCCTTGATCTCTCCGGACTGTGCAGGACGAGACAAATGTCAAGCTTGAAATCACCATTACGTCATATATATTAAATTGACCACGCACGTTGCGGAAAGAGGCCCCCATAACAATCGTATTATAACCTAGCCAATCAGGGCTCGTCAAGATATGAACATGAGAGCGAGAAAACAGGACGCACCGTGCTGTTTGTAGTAGTTGAAGATCTTCTTGACGGAGATCACACCTGGGTCCTCATCGCCCTCGTAGTTCTTTCCCGTCGATTTTTTGTACCAATCGAGAATACGGCCAACGAACGGGGAGATCAGAGTAACACCGGCCTCGGCGCAAGCGACGGCCTGGGCGAATCCAAATAGCAGCGTCAAATTGCAGTGGATTTGGTCATCACGCTCGAGCTCGCGGGCGGCTTGGATGCCCTCCCATGTGGAAGCGACCTTGATCAGGATACGGTCCCTTGGGACACCGACGCTGGCATAAAGATCAATGAGTTCCCTGGCCTTGGCCTTGGTAGCCTCTTTATCGAAGGACAGGCGAGCATCGACCTCCGTTGACACGCGCCCCGGAATGATCTGAAGAATTTCTTTGCCAAACTCGACAAGCTAAGGGGTATGCGAGACCCGTGTGAGCTGCGAAACATGCAGGACGAGAGGGAAGGGGAGGTGTAATGACCAGACGATCGAGCGCAGCCTCCGTCTTGGTGTCCAAGTCTCCAGCCTTTTTCTTCCCGATATCAACGGCAACATCGATGAGACGTTGGTAATTAGGCTTGTTGGCGGCGGCCAAAATCAGAGATGGATTCGTGGTTGCATCCTATACAGGAAGCCTATGAGCGATTGACTATTTACGATTGCAGATAGAAGCGCACTCGAGGCTTGTATACACCGATAGCTGGGAGAAGGATGAATGCATCAGAGAGCCACACACAGACTGGAACGAAGTAGATCGGGCCCACACTCAAAATCACCCGAGTCCGAGACGACAGTTGTGCCAGTGGCCTTGAGGTAATCGAGCGAGTTAGACATGGTTGGAACTTGCAGGTGAGTTGGGGAATGCACCGTCGGAAAACACCGACTAAATACCCACCTATGGTTGGGGCCATGTTACGTCATCGTCCGACAATCCCCGATGGAATTTGAGCGGTGTTTTATTTCCGATGCAGAGCTGTGGGTCCACGGCTGTAGGGCCCATGGGCTCTAGGGCTCGCATGAGTCCTACTATTTGTTACCGGTCACGTTGCCGGACCCTACTAATTGCCATTGCCCTCCTAGAGCCCCCAATTCTATTCCGTTGCTCTCCAAATTCATACTGTAGATGCAGACGGAAGGCATCTAAGACCTTGAGCAAAAAAATGTGTAGAAACTGCAAAATTGCTTGTTCATGAAGTGAATCAGTCCTGAAATATATTAAAATTCACTCATTTTGAATGCCCATAAATGGATTCACCAGGCCTGGGGCCCCCTCACCATGATAAAACTGTTTGTTTGAAATGAGGAAGGTTCTTGACTATCTCTGGGTGGAATATGGGCATCTCTCATGTCAAGGCTCAGTGATGAAGGCCATCAGATTGATGGGCATTTTGATCCATGTAAGGTAAGCAAGCCACAACAAGTAAACAAACTGCATCACCTCAACCACAAATTGCTAGCCCCTCCCACCAGCCTCCTCAGCATCATCCACGACCCCACCCAGCATGGATTGGGGCACCTGGATGTTCAATCCCATTCCATTGGTGGATCTGTTGGAATTTTGAGGTATGCTCACCAGCCTGTCCCCACAACTTATCCGGGACCACCTCCACCTCTTGTCAGGAAATACACAGGGTCAAATGAGACCAGCATCCTTGGATTTGTGCCGTCTTTGCCTCAGGTTACCAAGAATCAAGCAGCGGCAAGTAGTGGGTACACGGAAACCGCCGAATGAAATTCGGGTCTCTGACGCGGATTCCTCTCCCAACCCCCAATTCTCATTATAATTGCCTATAATTTTTCTTAGAAGTAGATACTGTTATTTTCTATGTATATACCAAGTTTGAGGGTGATCCAAGAAGTTTGAGATGCTTAATTGCAGGATTTTTCCACTTCGCGGCAATTAGTGCGGGATAAATAGTATGGCTGTGCAATTTGCGGAGTTATCCGTTTTGAAGCACCCCCTTGAGAGAGTTATGTTTCGCTAATGTAATCCTGCCCACACCCAACTGACTAAGTGTCCGCTGGTTGTTATTGGCTCGACCTCCAACGAAAATTGTCTAATGGATGTCGCATGAAATGTGCATGGCCCTACACTTCTGAACAGTGAGTCTCACAAAACTGCACGACTCAAATTCAACCTTTTCTTCTTTCGGGTAGTCATTCATGTGAGGCGGTTCTTGATGTGCATACTATACTGCGGTCGTAGACTTTCCGCCTGGGATTTCCTACCAAGTTCGGGCTGGGCAGGACTGCAACTTCGATACAACCATCGGCTTGTCCACACACCCACTTTTATTTTCAGATAGCGACGATCTAGGCAAGGGTATTCGTACATCTTAAGCCTTTATTTTTGGTCTTGGGAAATATCTGCTAGGTGGTAGTACTTCTAGGAAAATTGCGCTGCTCCGTACGTACTGGTTCTCTGGAATGGATGCAGCAGGAACTATCTCATCTTTTACCCTCCTAGTGATGCTTCCCCACTAAACGTCCTAAAAGTTTTCATGTGGATTAAAATCGTACATCGGCGCAGCACCTAGCTTAGGATGTATGCCTTCATGCTTGACCTCTATCACCAAGATGAATGAAACTGCTACCCACAATGGTAATATGGCAATATGTTTGAACATCATCTCTCCCTTCACGATACTCCAACACATCCACCAATTCCTGAGCCGTCCAGCGCGACAGTCACAGTGGGTCCTAAATATCATTCGAAACGTACTGCAGAATATCGAACCGATCCCCACAAATATCACCAGCTATAACTGGCACACATATGCATGCTTCATAGCCCTGCGGACTGGTACGCCAGTTTCAGACCCCCCACGACCGTGATGACTTCCCTGGTCATGGCCCTAGAGATTGGATAGACCTCAAGGGAAATCCTTCCCCAGCCTACTTCATGGTCCAGAATGCCAGTAAGAGGTGGGGCACGGGGAGTGTCCAGACGGTTCGTCACTTCCCCTCGCAGCAATCGAACATCAAAGGGAGTGGGTATCGCAATATGCAATATGAGGGTATGAGTGAGCCAGACGACATGAAGGAACGAATCTACAATCGCGAGCGTAGAAAGATAACGGAAATCTCTTGATGTGCCTCTCTCCCAGAATCGTCCAGCACTGGCCACACTGAATGCTGATGTGCTCTCCGAGTTTATCACTCCCCGTCTATGTCTCCTACAGGCGAATCCCAAGGCCGAGAGTGAAGATCCATCCCCAGAAGACTCCAAGGCCGAAAATCGCCGCGTAACGATTAAACAGAGTGTTCTTAATGTGCATCCACAGCGAAGATTCTGCTTCGGTGCAAGTAATGTGCGAGCGGTGTTTGGGAGGCGCTTTGGGAGGTGCCTTAGGAGGCGGTGTGATCAAAGGGCCTTTGCCATCGATGAGAGTGCTGGCGTCGAGCGAGTTGAGCGACACGATGTCACGTGGTTGACCATCGCGTAGAACGCAAAATATAGTGGGCAAGCACATCTCGATGATGTCGATGTTTCCATCGAACGTGACGATCGCCTTTCGCGCGCTGACGAACTCGATGTTCACTCTGGCAATGATCAGATGAGAAGTAGATTGTGATTTTAGCGCGCGGCGTCTCGGAGCGATTCGCGCGGTGCATGGTTCACACTCACACGAGAGAGATCCGGTTCAACGCCGCGACGATATGCCTCTTGTACATTGGATGAACGCGTGCACCGGTCAAGCTCGCTTCGTAGATCATCCTGTTGAGTATTTGTGTGTAAGTGTACAATGTGGGCGTTGCGCGGGGGCTGTGGTGGGTTCAAAGGGGTTAAAAGCGACCCGGTGAGGAAGTAAAGGTTTAGGGGAGTCGAGTGCGCGCGTGCTTCTTAAGTTTATATAGAGTATTTGATTCCACGAGCCCTTCCATGGATCCAAACTTAACCAAACAAGCGCCGATCGTCCTAGTGCCTAAAGGACGAGCCCTCGGCTCGAAAAACACAGCTAGGTGGGAGTAGAACCCTTGGGCGCCAGGAAGATTCAGAACGTAACCCTCTTTCCGAAGTGCCGGACAATCACGCAACGAGAACTGTAAGGAACACACACCATGACTAGCTTGGATGAGCCTCTAGTATATCCCCAGTATCCAGTATCATAACAATACACGTTTTGACAAGAAGAAAATCATTTCCAGAAGTGTAAGGGTCCTTTCCGAACAGCTTTTAGGTGCCAATGCCACGAGAATTCCATGATGCGCCTTAGTTTTTATCCCTCTAGTCGAACTCGCACGGCATTGGCATGCGCAGAGAGTCCCTCGCATTCAGCCAGAGTAATCACCGCAGGTCCCAGTGCAGTTAATCCCGCCTGGGAGATCTCCTGCGACGTAATATGCTTTTGGAAAGATTGCGTATTGACACCGCTGAACTGCCGCGCATATCCGTTCGTGGGAAGCGTGTGGTTCGTCCCAGATGCGTAGTCGCCACAGCTTGGAAAACCGCGTCAGATGATTATGTTGTTTGAAGCGAATTGAATCAGTGTCACCTTTCAGGGGTAAAACCACCAACGAAGACGCTCCCAGCATTATCGATCTTGTTCACGACGTCGGGCGCGTTCTCGAGGTGCAGGATTAGATGTTCTGGTGCATAGTCATTCGAAAATTCAATAGCCTGTTCGAGTGAATTTGTCGACACGATTATACTCTTCGCAATTGACTCGCGGATGATATCGACTCGCGGGAGAGCACGCGCCTGCACATCGATCTCATGTTTTATCGCAGAAAGGTGCTCATCAGTAATATTTACTGCGATGAGCACAACCTGCGAATCGACACCGTGTTCCGCTTGAGATAATAGATCCGCAGCGATGAAACGTGGGTTCCCGGTCGAATCTGTGATTACCTAGCGCAAAGGAACGAGCGAGATTCAACAGACTGCTTGAAATCACACTATCCATAACGTACCAGTACTTCCGATGGACCTGCGGGCATATCGATAGATACCAAAGCATCCGTGTCATTCTGAACCATCATTTTCGCCGCAGTAACCCACTGATTACCCGGACCGAAGATCTTGTCTACTTTAGGCACTGTTTCTGTGCCATATGCAAGTGCCGCAACCGCTTGCGCCCCGCCCGCCGTGAGGATCGCGGAAGCACCAACAAGATGCGCAACGTACATGACCTCGGGGCTGATGCTCCCGTCAGGGCGAGGCGGAGTTGCAAGCACAATCTCCTTGCACCCTGCAACTTGCGCCGGAATGCCGAGCATGAGCGCGGTGGAAGGGAGAATGGCTGTCCCGCCTGGTACATATAACCCGACGCGCGCGATAGGACGGGAGAATCGAGAGCACACAACTCCTGGCATGGTCTCGACCACCATCGGCACTTTCGTTGCTTGAGCATCATGGAATAGACGAATATTGCGATAGGCGAGATCGATAGCGTCCTTGACATCCAGTGGTAAGGCCATGGAATCTGGAGCATACGGCGGGCGGACGATGGTAGACGAAAGTTGCGCTTTATCAAATTTGTTTGTTAACTCGATGAGGGCTGCATCTCCTCGATGGCGAACGTCGTCTACAATTGGTTTGACTTTGGCGATCATCTCATCTGATTTTAATACAGGTCGTCGCAGGAGTTGTATTCTTTGATTGGAGTCCAGCTGATTGAGAACGAAAGAACGCATGCTGATTGGAACTGACGGGTCCACCGATGGTCGGGTGGATGATGGAGACTCGCCTGAGGAAGGTTTGGATGCTGATACGATCCGCGATGTCAATGGCGTCAGAAACTGGGACTTGGCATTCCCAGGTCTCCGAGTAACCTTTTTAGCCTTCTCGTCGAGAACTCGTTCGATGTCGGCCAAGCCAACATCCCGAGCAATGCAGTACGTCAGTGCGAAGTACAACAGATCTGCTGCTTCGAATTTAACTTCCTCGCGTGATTTTGCCTCGATTAGTTCCTCCGCCTCCTCTCTGATCTTGGCTGCCAAGAGCTCTGGTTCCTTGAAAAGTCGGCGAGTATACGAGCCAGGCACGGCGGTTTCTTTTCGAGATAACAAGGTGGCCTCGAGAGCAGCAAGGCCTCTTAGCTCCCCAAAGCAGGAAGCGGTACCAAGGTGACAGAAACCAGAGCCATGCTGAATGACACTGATCTCAAGGGCATCCTGATCGCAGTCGGCGCGAATACTAACGACGGTTTGGGTCGCGCCCGATGTTTCACCCTTTCTCCACAGACCGCGGCCACGACTTTGGTAGACCCCACGGCCCGTGATGATAGTTTCTCGAACTGACTCCGCCGACGAGTACACGAGTCCAAGGCTCTTGCCTCCCTGGTTGTATGAAGACACGATCGTAGGGAACAATCCATCAGGACGATCGGAATCCATCGGCGCCAGGAACGCATCCCCAACACTTAGGGCGGTTTCGGTAGACGCTGAGAGCGTGAGCTGGGAGGTTGGGATAACAATAGTTGCCGAATTCTTGCATAATTCGCGGACAGCGGCCGGTGCGGGTGGTTCAGCCGCAGAAGAGTGGACAAATATATCCAGTCCAGAGAAGAACTTCTTCAAAGGAGAGAGAAATTCGGAATTGGCTCGAGTAGTCTGCAGCATAATACCTGACACTCCACTCCGGATCGTCTCCGTTATGGCGCTGAGGGTAACGGAATCAAGGAGTAGAATCAGCTTCTCTTTGGGTATTAGTTCGATGCATTCTTTTATAGAGCGCAACGGAAGAATGACTCTGTCTGCCCCGTTATTCAGCCAGGAGATGACTGCATCGATTTTTGGTGGAGTTTCAGCAAGAATGTAGTATGAAGTGGAAGGAAAATCTTCTGGGGCCGTTGCTTCAGGGACGATAATGGGCCCAATACGACCCACGGCGGCAAGCAGCTCGTCCCCCAGCGTGTCCTGTAAAGACAGGAAAGAATACATACCCGCTGAAACTACCGTGCTAAACAAGGGTCAACAAGCACTTCGGCAACTACCACAGGAACAAAAATTCCAGACTTGGATATGCAAATATTTCGTGGACCCTAGACTTCCTGGGATAACAAACGAGGACGCCAGTTAGCGCTCGAGGAGTCAAACCATGCCTCTTCCCTGATTTGTTTCCTGCAGATTCGACACTCAGAATAGTCCCCTGAATTGCTCCGAGCTCATCGATACCTGGTCCACCTGGCTCGTCATCCAGAAGTCAATGGCACCCGGTACGGTGTGTACAAGCACAATGCTGACCACAGATTAATCTCCAGATCCTCCGCACCAGTTGGGCATATTGATGGAGCGACTCATTGTCATGATGTTTGTTTGAGCCGTCGCCGTTATACTTTTTCCGTTGATGAAAATATTAGATACTAGGATGACTGATTCTCACATCCAGTTCCAGGCGAATACACAGACTTATCCGATTGCGTCTACTCTTCAAGTATTCCCTGTTTCTGCAACTGCTGAAGCCGACAATTGCAAGGCATTATTGGCGTTTATTTATATTGTTTCGACTAACACCAGAAGGAAATTACGATATAAGTAGCAACCTCAGTTCCAATCGGTCCTCGTCTGCCTCACTGTTCACCATTCTCTTTGCTAACAGAAATGACATAGCCAGATGTTTGTGACATCATAGCGTTCTAGACCACATCCTTGTGGATTCGGACTTCATCGCTTTTTTATTCAAATCTAAATCATTCTCATTAAACGGCACTGCCAGTAACTTAGCGAGAAGTTTCTACAGATATTGGCGAAACGCAGCGTGTGCTAGGATTAGAAAGGGACACTCGAGTGCCATATATGTAGACAACGAGACGAGGATAAACCCTAGCAAAAGAGTAGGTGAAATCAAAAACCCATACATACATCTACGATGTAACGAGTCTTTCAGCAGAACCCCCGAATTTCTCCTGATCAGAGATCAAAGATTCCTTCTGCGAACACGTCACAGTACAGTATGTGGGAAATTTCTCAACAAAGAATCAGCACTGGTTCACCTTCGGCGCCGAATGGTTAGCTTGCTCTGCACATCGCTCGGTGGTACTCAGTCCTCAGAGATAACGGGTAATTGCACTTCATTTCATTTAGTCATAGAATTTTCAGTATGTGTAACAACAGGTTCAGGGAAGAAGGGAAGCTGACAGATAGTTACAGCGATGCAATGATCAAAGAACCAAAGTGGGGCACTGAAAATGAGAGGGGTATCTAGAGAGCAGCATGTGGCGTGGGCCAGAAACTGAGAGGGATTAGGAAATCAGGATGAGAAGCCGTGCAGAGTACACGAGATTTTTAAAATACGTACTATTGCCCGTCAGAGGGTCTGTAGCCACGAGCGGCGATGTAGTCACCGAATTCCTCAGGCCCGGTAGAGCCGTACTCGTATTTAATGGGGTCTCCGTTCTTCCCGTCAATCCAGTGCAGGATCGGAGTGAAAATCTATGGATAAGCAAAATTCAATAAAAGCCACGAAACCGTACATGCGTACATGCAGAACGAACCTTCCAGGCACCATCAAGCTCATCGTCCCGGACGAAATTGGAGCTATCGCCCCTGAGTGCATCGAGGATGAGCGCCTCATACGCATCTGGAATCTTGCTCTCTGGGAATTGGCGTTTGTACGTCAAATCCATGTTGGTTGGGAGAGCACGAGTGTGAAGTCCGGGGACTTTGGCGTTGATCTTGAGGTATACTGCCTCGGAGGGTTGGATCCGGAAGACTAATTCGTTGCGGGGGATGTCCTTGAATGCACCTTCGGTTACGTCCTTGAACTGGATTCGAACCTCGACTTTCGCTTCATCCAAAGCTAAAACGACATACGACAATGATGAGAAAGCCGAACGAAAAATTAGAATATTCAAGAGCTCATCGCAGAGAATGGGAGACATACCTTTGCCGGCTATAAGAATGAACGGGACACCTTCCCATCGCTCGTTCTTAATGTACAGTGTCGTGGCGGCAAATGTAGGGCACTTGGATCCCTTGGGGACCGTGTCGTCGTCCAGGTAACCTGGCTTCCCCTTTGCAGCGACGTACTGACCGAGTAGGGTGTCCTCTGGGGCGATGGGAGAAATCGCTTGAAGTACCTTGACCTGGATTTCGAGCAAAAATTATCAAGGAAAGTGGGTATCTGTGTCTTTTGATTGTGGCTGACCTTCTCATCACGGATGTCCTTCGCGCCAAAGGAGGCCGGTGGTTCCATGGCCAAAATAGTGAGAACTTGCGTCAAGTCTAGATCCCCGAGGGGAAGTATTATCAGCAAATTGGTTGGCGGGCTCGTTCAATTGAAGGGAACTCACGATTCTGCAAGATATCACGAAGGATGCCAAATTCGTCGAAGTAACCTCCGCGTCCTTCGGTCCCGAAAGGTTCTTTGAACATGATCTGAACATTGCTAATGGCACGGTTATTCCAACTAGGACTAAAGGCGCCATTGGAGAATCGGAACAGAAGTATGTTTTTGACCACTTCCTTCCCGAGATAATGGTCGATCCGGAAAGTCTCCTCCTCTGCCCATTGTTTCCCAATAGCCGACAGAAGCTCACGAGACGACTCCAAGTCCTTTCCGAAAGGCTTCTCAATGATGAGGCGATTGATGCCGTTTTTGGAATAATTGTGTTTCTTCACACCTTCAGCGACGGGGATGAAGACGCTCGGAGGAAGGGCAAAGTAGAAGAGGCGATTATGCGGGCCACTGGCGTACTTTGTTTCTATACTCAAGAGATGTTCCTCGAGCGCTTGGAAACCAGAATCCTCGTCATAGGGACCAGAGATGTAGCTCGATATTTCCTTGAATTCGTCTAGCGGGGATTTGACTGCTGGATCATCGGTCCCTTTCACGTAAGATACTTGGCGTTTCTTGAATTCATGATCGTTCATTTTTGTGCGGGCGTATCCAACAATATGGACACCCCGAGGCAGCAGCCCTTGCTTGTAGAGACCAAAGAGGGCCGGGAAGGTCTAAAAGACATCGCGAGTCAGAGGGACATTAGAAGTCCCATGAGAGACAGTCTGGGACCTTCTTCTTAGCCAGATCGCCCGATGCACCGAACACTGGCGATAAGGACGACGACATTAGGCCTCCTCGGCGATGGCGATCCGGTCGCGAATCGCTTACCGATGATGATAGTGTTTTCCTTGAGTTCATTCTGCGCTTGCCCCGTAGATGTGCTGGTGCCAAGGGTGCCCATGATGTCCAAGTGCTACCTTTGTTTGGGGCTTATCTTGTGAGAGGAAACGGAAACGGAAACGCTTCCCTAATATTAGATGGTGAAGGGGGATCTTGTGGGGAATCTAACCTCGGCAACGACCGAATGATTTGGCTCTCAAGCTGTCCGGCACGGTAAAATGCCGTCCTCCTACTACATCCCTGATCAAGATGATCCGGCGGCTGTGGTTGGGGTTTTCGAAGAACTCCTCTCAAATGATGAGATCGATCCGATCCTTCTCGAGCATACGCAGCCACCCTCTTAAGCCGAATGCGGCATTTCAATCGCGAAGCAAGCAAAACATGCACAGCCGAACGAGAGCGCACCGCAGAGGCGCGCAACGCTATGGATCAGACTCACTTGGGACTACAGAATCTACTCTACGAACGACGACATCTCGAGCGCGAGATCCAGAAATGCCACCAGTTCGAGTTCGTTACTCTCACGTCACATTCTATTTTTCTCACGCTTGGGCTGACGTATACATGGCAGATTTATCTACCAAGACGTGCCTCTCTATTCCTTGGGAGAGTTCCGATCGCTCGCGCCTGAGGGATATGACGTTGAGGATGAACATCAACTTATGAAAAACAGACTCGAATTCGAGTTGGCGGAACGAACAAGGTGTGCTACTTTTCATTCTCTTAAATGACAACTTCCAATTCATTTGTGGGGCTCCCTATAGACTAGAAGAACGGAAAAAGGCATTATTAGTAGAGCGGGAAAGGCTGTTGAAAGACAAGAAAGAACATCGAGCAAGGCTCGACACCGAATCTCGAGAAGAGGCGGAATTTGCCAAGGTTCGCCAGATCTCTCCTCACACATCTCCACCTACATCATATTCCATCGCGTTTTATGCATCATGTTGATGATTCAACCTACAGAAAGCGGCCACCTTAGACAGCATTCTCTCCGAGCTGACTCTTTCAGCGGCGCCTTCCCCGGCATCATGACCTTCCCGAAAAGCGTAGCCTGCTGACTAAGCCTGCCATCAAAAATATCCAGTCATGTGCCGCATCGAAAGTACCTTTACCAGGCATCTGGACAAACCTCTGAAATTCCTTATTCCATGGCCTGGGTTTTATCCTTCTCTACAGTAGTGCCATAGTAGTAGATTGCAGTGTCTTGTTATATCACAAGGGGCCCAGTAAGTTTAATTTTCCTTCGCAGGAGTCTACCGCATAGTACTAGTATGCAGCCTCAAGCGGCTATTATATAAGACCAGGAACTAGGAATAATGAGGTAGTGCGACTCATGTCTTAGCCATACCCCGCCCTCCACACTTTGGCGTGGAACCTCCTGATAGAGTGAGAATGCACCCTGTGGCCCGTGTCTTGCGTCGAACCACCCAAAAGTCGAGGCACTTGGAAGTATAACCGGCCATGTGGCGCAGAGGATAGGTTCCGTTTATATTATTATTGAGAGGAAGGACCACGAACTGCCGAGAAGCGGTGGACTTCAAGTTGAAGGTGCTCCAGTGTTCAAACGGCTCTCGTCCATTTCCTGTTGGAATTTTCGGAATTTCGCTCGTGCTTAATAGGTGATGCATTTCCGAGAATGCAAGATGGGCGGTCAAGAGGAAGTGTGATAAGCGCCGATGAAGCAAGCGAACGTCCGATGTCGCCCTGGGTGAATCGTCATCTCCGATATTTTCGACCCCCCAACAGGAGTACTCATCACTGACTAGTCTGTGTTGTCTTCTAATTAATTCTTTAATGCAACGATGCTTGGTCAAATAAGCAAAAAGGTGAGTAATTGCTGTCAATGCGTGGGTTTCCACATGCTGCTCATCCCTCCCTCCCTCATTCTGAACGGCATGTGCGCATCCAGAATCTAAGGCAAATCACTGCCCTCTGAAACTCACTGATAAAATGAACTGGAGCTGGAAAAACTCCCAGCACGAAGGAAGATGTAGCTGCTTATGGGTCATTTTCCCGAGGATATAGCTATTGTAGTGGACCCCAGAATAATCCAAAGAATGCCCGGACTATCTATCTGGACAGATGAGAATCATCCACAGAGAATCCCTAATGCTAATAATAATCAGTAATAAAATTAAACATTACCCCGCGGAAGATCGAGGCGAATTTTGTTCACGAGTCGTCTTGAAGGGGAGCCCGTGTGTGGAAACTGGGAAAATTACACGTACGACGTAATCCTTACGATGATTCCAATTCCCCCGATGAGTGCGATGTAAGGTAACTGCTGCCGGTCATCTATCGTGAAGACATTAGAATGCAGGCTTTAATTGGTTGCATTCCGCCGAGGGGCCAGGATTTCTAGAGATGACGTGTTCTGGATGAAATAGGGTCTACTAGGATAGCCTACCACGCCACAGGACTTCAGGACAGTTACGAACTTTGGTGCTGTAGTGCTTCGCTGCGTTAAGGTTTTACGTATAGATAAACTCGCGCCTCAGGGCCGTCGGGTTTGAGGTTCCTTGTGAAAGTTGATGATGATACCCCGTTTTTCTCCGCCGAAAGAAGAGACTCTAAGCTCCCGCTCAGAACAGCCCTGAAAGAACACACCAGCGCCAGATATGCGTTTCGATGAAGATATGGAACTATGGTTATTAGACCGGCTTCGGGGAATTGCAGCTTAGGTAATCGCGAAAATTGTCGTATACCTATCTACGGTCAGGTTAGTAGTGTGTAAGAACATGAACCTTTGTACAGCACGTGCAATGCGGGAGAGGACATGGAGGGAAAGGCGAAGGAGAAGGAGAAGAAAAATGTAACAGGCAACCCAAGGAATTGTGGGCCCAAAATGGTGCGAATTGTCGAAGAATGGGGGATCCAAAAAGGCGGTGATAAATGGTTTAAAGGGGTGATTGAGTTGTCAGATGGGGACTTCTGAGCTGGATGGGTAGGTTGGTGGAGTTAATACATTGAGGACAAGGTGAATACGCGCCACGTGAGGGTATATGCGTTCGATGAGATGTGTGGATTGGGTAAGACACAAGGGTAGGAGAATCAGGGATCCATCAATTGAGAGGGATCGTCATCATCGTAACTCCCTGCATCGCTAATATCCTCGTCGTTCTCTCCGTCGTCATCGTTGGGATCGTTCTCTCCGTCCGCACCTTTCATCTCTGCGTCCCCTGCTGAACTTGTGGAAGGGTCCGCGCCACTCTTGGAAGAGCGCATTCGGGCAGACTCCGCCAATGCCTTGGTTGCATATTTCTGAACATAATCTGTGGAGAAACCGGTGACCTACAGTTATCCCCGTGCCAATTAATTACTGCGGCCTTTCAAGACGCACGTCGGACTTTCTCTTCATACGCCTTGGGCTCGCGCATCAGCATATTGGCGGCCTCTCCGTTCAAAGGATCGCTAGGGTTCGGGTACCGCAACAGTTGGGGGAGAAAGGTTTCGAAGATATTAACCATATCTGCAGGAAACACAAAAGCCGCATAAATACAACTTGCGAAGGGGCGGGGAGATGACAAGTAATGGAGCGTGAGATTACCGAACATAGGGGACCAGGTTTGATTGATGACATCCAGACACACAGAACCGCTGCTGTCAAGTGATACGATTTGTGGAAAATGGAGGTGATCGCACTCTAAACAGGAGAGGAGACTGGACCGCATTGGAGAAGACTCACAGTTCATCTATGTTCGGATGAAAGATCTTGTTCATGAAACCAATACTTGGACTCTTGAATGGGTACTGCTCTGGTAATTCAACATGGACACGCCACACTCCGCCTGCGAAGGGTGCTAATATGTACAAGGGAAAGGGGGGAGAGGGTTCAGCATGATGATCAGAGATGAGAGGCTTATAGGAGGGTGCGTGTGGCAAGGCGTACTTTCTTCGGGGCCCCTGAAACGGACGTAGAACTCGTACATTGAGTCATTGACGAGTTGGACATCGAACTCCGAGTCGGACATGCATCTGTGATGCATCGCAAGTGTGAGATGGGCAAACGGGCACCATCGTGGTACAGGGTTGGCAGTACCCACAGGTTCATGACATCGGTCCGCATACGACGATTGGCCGGAGAGGTGTGAGGGCGGCGGGGTGATCAGCTCAGAGCGATCGGAAAGATCTAGCCAGAACAATACTCATCATTTCTCAAGAGACAGGCAATGGAGAACAGGGCTGGAGATCAAGCGTGCAGATGAGGACGATGCGCGAGTTGCCGAGGCTTGAGCGTGTGAACCGCCAGCTTGCTTCAGAAAAATTGTTGGGCCTCAATCGGCTCTCGGAACACAGCACGCATCTAGTGGATTGTTGGATGAGGATCACAGGACACGGATGGGACATTTTGGCTTAGTTTGGCAGTGGAAGCAGTCGGCACCAACTATATAAACTGTTGCGATACTAGGTTTACATTCCACTAATTCCAGGACATTGGAGACAGGGCCGAATATGAACGAGAAGCCATAAGAAGGTATGGAATAATGGCCTGTGATGTGCGCCAGATTGAGATAAGGTGATGAGGGTAGGCATCCCCAAAGAACCAGAGGATGGGTCCGGCGGGACTCCCTTATCTGGGCGCATGAGTGCATATACTATAATATAATGGTCAAATTATAGAAGGGGTAAATAAATTTCACTTGGACACTGGGACTGGGGCAATAAACCTGTAACTGGCTGACCGCGTCAGCCATCCATCCCAGAGTTTCATTCCACGACGTCGGGTGCGTTCAGGGCATGCGTGGGCACACGTTCCAAAATTCGCGACAAGGCTGAAACGCGTTAGATACATGTGACGATGACGGGTGGTTTTGGCGGGCACAACATGCCGGCCTTCGCACAGGGATTTAGAGCGACTGAGGAGAGCGTTCTCCATTGACAAGGGCCAGCAGGCAGCAGCTGGCAACGAGCCAGTAAATAAACCGGTGTACACATCGCCTTGGGTGTTCCCAAAAAGGGATGGTTCAGCTATACCAGGCCCATAATTGCATCCAGGGAATTTCAGGGGGTGGCCCGGGAAATTTTCATCGCGGAGAAAAAGAAAGAAAAAAAAAAGTATATATAGCGGTTGCCACAACACCACGTTGTTCCCCCCCCCGCGTGAGCATACAGCAACGAGAAAGTGAGCAAGAGGGCAACCAGCAACTAGCAACCAAAACCCCTCTCCAAAGCACCTTTGACACCGTCCTTTGCTCTCCGTCCCAGGACACCCGGCTGGCCCAGGTATACGTGTCGCCCTAGGTACCCCCACGCACGCTCAATCCCCGCTCGTTTCCACCTCCCTTTTCCTTATCTTCGTCGCCCGCCATTGCGGCCGCTATTCTCGTTCCCATGTCACTACAGGGTGTTGATCTCGATCACTACTCGACGATGCATTCCCGCTCTCAGTCCGCCTCTCCAAGCTCCGCATCCTCCGTCAGATCTTCTGCCTTTTCACATCGTCCACCATCATCCCATCATCCTACTGTGTCCGAAGACCTCTATCGTTCCTCTTTTACCGTCACCAAGACTTCCGACAACGCGCACCATTCTCGCAGTGCTTCAAATGGTTCTTCCCAATCAAATTATTCTCTTGCCGCTACTCATCTCACCACCCCAAACGACTCCCCTCCCATGGAATACAACCATAGTGGCATGCTCAAGTCGCCCCCCGTAAGGCAAACTGCCATTCGCAGGGCCCGACAGGAGTCCTCCAATCCATATACGCGTAGCAACTCGTTCTCTGGTTCTGAAAGCGTCCGTTCATCATCCAGTGAGGCAGAGGACAATGGTGTCTTCGCGTTCAATCCCCAGCAGCAGCAGCAACAACCCCAGGGTGACTATTCCAACATATTTGTCCGGCAGCCCACCGCAAACTCGCTTGGTTCGTCAGCACTGGTCGAATCAGGCACAGCTACCGGTGCTTTCCAGCGCATGACACTCAACTCTGAGCATCAGCTTGAACAGCTTGCCAACAACGTTCGCGCTGCTACCACCACCAGCGCCTCTGATCGTGCCAAACACATTTTTGTCCAAGCATGGTAGGCCTTACACCCTCTCTTCGCCTCTGTTCACTTCGTTATCTCCGCCCTTCCTCTACTCTAGGCTCAACTCCAACTATGCGCCGTACCCCGATGGAAATGTGCCCCGGCAGGGCCTGTACAACTCATATCGTAGAGTATGCGACGAATACCGCATCCCACATGTGAATACCGCCACCCTAGGTAAAGCCATTCGGCTTTGCTTTCCCGCGATCAAGACCCGCCGGCTGGGAGTTCGAGGGAATTCCAAATACCACTGTGAGTATCCTAGGGATCACTCTGGTTTCAGTATCCGCACAGCTAGTTGTTTCTCATATCCATGACTCCTCGCTCAGACTGTGGTATTCGCCCCGCCACTGCGGCCGAAGCCGAATGGCTCCAAGACTTCATTAAGCGGACCAATAATCATCGTGCTGCCGCAAACTCCCGGCCAGCTTCCCAATCTGGTCGTTCTTCGGCTACGGACGACTCTCCGGAAGATGAAGAAGATGATGGCGATGAGATCCAGCCCAATGGTGCGCGTAATCATCTCTCCATTAATGGCGGAGGGAGAAAGAGCCCGGTTTTATTCTCGATCGATGATAAAACGCCTACTGTTGGCGGGAATCTCTCCGCCGCGCAGGGCTCCCTCCCCCATCACGCAACGGGTTTCCGGAATGAGGCCCAAATTCGCCGACGCTCGCCCCCCTCCGCACAGCAGAATGTCGTAGTGTCGTCAAATGTGCCATCTCACATGCGTAATGCTCTGAACGGCAATGGCAATGGCCCACTCCAGCAACGACAGTCCCAGTCTGTCCGTTCCTTGCATAATTTCCCAACCATAGAAGAGGCCCTCGGAACGTCATCCCAGTCATCGCATGGTGTTGTGGCCCGTGAGGTCTGGAGGTGGTTCGAGGAGCATTTGGATTCTTTGACTAGAGAGTGTACGCTCATTCCGCTTTGACCAGTTCGAGGCACACCTTCGAGCATTTTGGTCGGGCTTGAGCGGGGAGCACCGCGAGGTCGTCCATGCCCCCGCAGTTGCTGGACTGATGGCTCGAGCTGATGCTGTTGTTTATGATGTGCGTCATCATTTTGCTTACGAGACCATTATTTGCGTTGACACTTGTACTCTGCCACAGGAGATTCTTGAGATCCTGCGATCTCAAATGCTTACATCAATACCGCCGCATACGCTCTCGAGTCTTCGCCAACTTGCTGACAAGATGGAGAAGGTCCTGCTTCTTGCCCTTGAAAATTATGGTAATACGTTTGTCGAACCCAAGGTCGAACTTGGCGCCCGCTTTGGGCATTTAGTACGTAAGTCCCGTATTCCAACTGCTCGTAAACCTGCGCAGACCTTTGATAACCAATTTTTGTGGCAGTGCGCTTCCTTGACATATTCCAAGTGACGCAGGCTCTCACATCGGTCATGTCAAATCCTAAGCAGCTTATCGACATGAGCCGTTCCTGGCGCGAAGTCGATTTCGAGTCAGTGCGCAATCAAGCGGCACTTGTGTGCAACTGTCGACATGAAGACTTGCACCAGCTTCTCGAAGTTGATTTTGTGAACGTGTTAGATGGGCTACAGGCGAGTTTAGAGCCTGTGCGGGATATCATGGTGTGGGCCGACACGTGTTGTGAGCGCCTCATGGGCACTCAAGGTGGTGCGTTGGGTCAAGAAGAGAGGGCGACTATGAGCTCGAGGAGTCTCCTAATTCGCTGGGGATATGTTACTAGTCAGATCATGCGTGACCTGGTCCGTATATGCTTGCTTTTGTTCCCTCAGCCCGACCATTTGACTGAATGCCAACCATCCCCTCTTGTAGACTATCCGCAGTGACCCGGCGTTTGGGGCTTTCCAGATATTAAAACTGTTTATAGAGTAAGCTTTCTTGACACTTTCTTCCAACGCGTGAGGACTATTCCGACGTTTCCCTATCATTGCTACTCTTTGGCAGTGATTGGATCGCGCTCAATGTTTTACGCAGTGTTGCTCTATCGACCAACTCGGTTGCAGCCTCTGTCGAGCCAGTGATCCAACAACAATTTCTAGCACTCTCCCCGGGCACAAGTCAATTTGCGAGCAGCAACTTGGATCCAAGCCATGTGTCACATCAACAACAGGCTCATCATCACTCATTGGACCACACCTCCGCCGGCATTCTGTCGTCGTCTGCGATGCACGACCCATTTGCCTCGACGAGTTCTTCCTCTCACCAGCACTCTCAGCTTGTCGATGGTTCATCTCATTTCCCCTACGATCCCCTCTCCTTCGGGCCAATGGAGAGCACGACTGGGGGGGCTTCCCCAGGTTTAATGGGCCCGTCCACGGGGTTTGGAGGTCAATCATTTGACTTCTCACAAAACATCGGCCTGGACGTCAGTTCCTCTCCATCGCAGCAGGTTCAGTCGTCGAGCGGTGTCATTGCCTCCGCGGATGCCGAGATGTCGTCCGGTGATGCTGCTTCAGACGAGAACTCACATCATCAAATCAAAGCGGAGACGTAGTGACGCTTTGTTGGTGCGTTGTCTTGGAGGAAAGAACATGGTTTTCTCGTTCGGTGTGAACAACTTCGCTTTCTTGCCCTTTGTCTTTGGAGGAGGTCGAAGTGACTGTGTTAATCCCTCTAGTGGGTTGTTCCTCTTTTGTTCTTTCTTCTTTTTGGGCACCTCGTTATATGTTTGTTTGTATCTCTAATACAAAGCGGTGATCCCTCCTTACTCTCTCCGCCTTTCCCATTTTCCCTTCTTGATGCCATTCCCTGATCCCCGATTATCTCTTGTTTCCCCACCGACCTCATTTTTATCCCGAAAGGCTCATTTCGATACCTCTGTTGTGATCCTTCTCCCTTTTCGTCGTCGCACCCAATCCAAAAACATCTCTGGGCTGAGCCCACGAAATTTCCGCAATCTCTACACGCCGACTTCGCCTGCCCACTCACTTCTCTACGCCTCAATAACCCCCGCCTAAAGTCCCTCCTACTTACATTCCTATCTACCTCCTAAGTATCCCGAATTTTTCCTTTTCTTTTGTTTGTACTTAACTACCTATGTTCCCGCGAAATTTGCTTGTTTGTTTTTCCCCCCTTCCCCACTTTCCTTCTGTCTTTTTGCCTCTTATCTCCTTTTTCAAACGTCCCAGATACATACAGCGAGATCGATCTCATCGCATCTCAAAAATTATCCTATATACTTGTACATATGTTATGCATGTACAATCTACCAACCAATACACATTCATAACAGGAAACAATAATCCATCAAGAAGAATGAAACAAACACGATCATTGGACAAAATGTCGCGCAAGAGAGTATTGCCTTAACCTTTCTCCGTACGGGCACACACAGGTCAGATCCTGGGACGTCTGCGGAGGCTCATGCGAATTTTTTAAAAGTTCTTACATGAAGGCGGGTGGGAGGTTGCCACAGTGAACAAAATGTCAGCGCCCAGAAGTCCGTCCTCGATCAGCCACAAGCGCGATAGTGAAACATACGTATATCAACTGTATTGCCCGAACTAAAAAAAAAAACAAAACGTGTTTGATGATCAGATGCAAATACATATGCGAAATGAATTCGTTCTACGGGTCAAAGGAAGGGGGGCCCCTTGACCCAATAACCCTATCTCGAATCAATCTTGATTTGATTGGGAATTTTGGGTTTTGTTTTGCATTTTCGGCCCGCGGGGGAATGAAAGATCCCGAGCGCATGCATGAGGGACACGTGGACACAGCTAGCTCCCCCCCGCCTCACCAACGTATAGCCGACGGCGGTTAGTTCACCATCCTGTCATTTTTTTGGGCACGCTCCATAGTATAGGCCCTCCAGTTTCACCCGGAATTCGAGGGATGGGGAGACGCATTTAAAATCGGGTTCGCGATGTGGGGGCCATCTGCTCCGCACTCTGGGGAGATTCTTGCCCTGGCAGGCAACTCTGGAGCCTCGTGCTAGGCATAGACTACGATCCACAAGAATTCAGTACTAGTATTTTTCTTATCAATGAGTATGTATTGAGGAAGGAAAGAGGGAAGGAACCACCGGTCTATTGGGTCCAGGGAGAATCCACAGTCAATTTTTGCGGATTTCGTGTTTCGGGATCTGAGGAAGACCGCATGCGCATAATACAGGTTTGTACTGTACCCGACATTCTCACATAAGTTCGCCTAGGAGCGCGTTTTCAAGGGTCGTCGAATCTGCAACGGAGACACGCGTGTGGTCCTCGGAGATGAGCTGGAAGATTTTAAAATATTTTTGGGCGCTATCATTGGGTGACTATAGTCGCCCTTTTATTATACCCACCTAGCTCGGCGGCGGAGCCTCAGGAAGGCTTGAATGCACGCATTCATATGCTCAGTTTAGGCAAAAATGCACCGGGGATGAGGAGACACATACGTATATTATGAAGGCCTCGATCGCGATCTCTGCCTATCGGTATGTTTTCATCAATCACACATTCAGGGATAACGACGCTAAGCGTTTAGCGAGATATGGCTGTGATTCAATACTGTCATGTAGTGCTTGTTAATCGTTCTGTAACATTAGCTACTCCGAGGAATTGTTTAGAAGCGGAGAGTCATTAGCATGAGATGTGCGGCTTCGGTCATTGGTACGACGAAGGGATCTATAAAGGCCAAGGAAAGTAAGCATAGAATCACATAACAATCCAGTGAATCCGCCGTGGGACATATATACTCCATGGACTTTCCCGGACGCACCACAGGTACGTGTGATTATCCAGAGCCCTTGTGCTGCACAAAATGCGAAAATCATTAAGGTGCAACTTATGGATTGCCCCCGCTTCAGGTTCTTATTAGTGCTGGATTTTGGTAAAATTTGATCTAAACCTTCCATCACGGAATCTGCGGGATAAAACGGATAAGTGGACGCGGCGAGGACTTGGTTCATGAGCGATGGGTACAAATTAGGAGACGACAATCAAGTAGTAGATGACCTACACATCTTAGTACGAACAGTACGAACGGTGCGAACAGTGCGAACAGTACTGAGGACACAAAACTATAGCAGATAGAATGTGTGGGCGTCGCAATAATCGGCAACTGCCGAACGCTGCACTGCCGCAGCTGATAAATGTAAAGATGTGGCGCGCCCCGCATGGTTCAACACCAAAACAGCGTACAATAGATGTATGATTCTATGTGGTGATATGACTGGCCGCAAGGTATATGGGTTACTGAATATTTGTTATCTGACCAGGATACCTTCCAACAGAAAAACCTTCAAGTTCCCAATCTGACATGGCTCAGGATGCAACCAGATACTGTACTATTTTGACCAACTGTTCAGCCACACATCACATGGCTGTGTGAACTGAACTGGGTTGTCACACATCACAGGGGGCCATGAACTGCTTTCTGAACTATGTCACAGGCTTCTGGTGGCAATCTCTGAAAGCATGCTACAATATCTCAGACTAAGAGCTATTTCCCAAATTTGGATTTATGAGCATTCTAAATTATTTCTGCTGAATTCTGGTGATGATTAGGGTAACAATTGGACAATAAGTATCTGGGAATCCTTCACAATCCTTAGATCTTTGTAAAATCCTGCTCAAATAGCTGGTTTGAGAGTTTCAAGAGCAGCAATTAGGGTGGAAATATTTAGAGCTTTGAAAAGGGATTTGGCACTTGGGGAGCTCTAAATGTATTTTTACATCACTCTCAAAATGACCAATAGGTTATACATATGGTTGCTGAAGTTAGGTTACAAACCCCAAAAACCTGAGTTCAAACCTGAACTTGACCTGTGGTCAGGTTCAGGTTTTGCCCTCATGGGTGAAGTTAGGTTCAGGTTAAGTTCAGGTTTTGGGCCCCCATGTTTTCAGGTTCAGGTTAGGTTCAGGTTTAACCCAGGTTCAAACCTGAAATCATGAGCCCTTCAGACATGAGAAATATCTGAGCTGAACACTGATTTTAACCATAATCCAGAATGAGTCATCAATTCTGGCAAGTTTCAGAATTATATAAGCAGGTTCCTTAGTGGAGAAATATGTTACTTTGAAGTGAAGTTGGACATAAAACCTCATGCAAAGTTTAGATTGACTCTACATAGACTACTGTATGTATAGTCAATATAAACTTTGTATGAGGCTTCATGTTTAACTTCATTTCAAACTAACATATTTCTCCACTAAGGAACCTGCTTATATAATTCTGGAACTTGCCAGAATTGATGACTCATTCTGGATTATGGTTAAAATCAGTTTTCAGCTCAGATATTTCTCATGTCTGAAGGGGTTCATGATTTCAGGTTTGAATCTTAGTTAAACCTGAACCTAACCTAAGATAGGTTTTATTCAGGTTAGGTTCAGGCTTTCCAATTGAGGAGATTCAGGTTATGGTTAAGTCCAGGTTTTGCCCAAATGAGGCAAAACCTGACCTGAACCTAACTTAGGCAACCATATCCTCAGGTGCTTCATCAAGCCTGACCTTCTTGAAATGAACAACATCATGTCTAGGCATGTCTAGCTGTGTCTAGGCATGTCTAGGTGTAGATTGGTAGACAGATGCCCACAAGAGAACCCTCAACTATTGATTTAGACACCATTACACCATGAGACACCTAATGATGCTATTGTCAGGGTTCGCCCCCAACTCCGGTCTACTCCGGTCTACTCCGGTCCTCGTCTGCCCACCTCCAGTCCGGTTCTCCACTTATTTCCCTCGCCCAAGTCCACTTTGCTTCCGGCTTGATTCCGGTTTGACTCCGGTCCAACCCTATCTTGGTTTCATTTCCTTTTCATTTCCCTTTCATTTCCCATTGCTTCCGGTTCACCCCCTGGCCGAGTTCCTGTTCCTGTTCCTGTTCCTGTTCCTGTCCCCCTTGTAACCACCTCCAGTTTAGCGATCACTCCCCCGTAGTATAGTCATCATGTATAAGTAGTCCGAGAGCGAAGTCCAGAGACCCCAGCTTTGGTCTCTCAGGATTTCCGCTGTTACTCCGGACTACAGGTCAGCCTTCATGTATTCCGTATTCGTATTACATAATCTCAGGATTTCCGCTGTTACTCCGGACTACAGGTCTGAGTATTTTCCAGTTGACTCCGCGAGCTTAAGGACCGCTGTGCTCGTTTCCGCCTAGTCCCTTCCGGGCTGCTGGATTGCCTCTCCGTCCCCTCCTATCTTCGTTATTTCATTCCTGCCCGGATTCTCTCGGACTTAGCCGGACTTACACCGGACTTAGCCGGAATTATCTGTGTTTATATTTGTTTGGTGCTCTTGTCGCAGCGTGGCCCTGACAGCTATCCAAGCAGTTGCCTTTGTTTTGATCTGGACACTAGTAGACACACATCTGCAATGTCCCAAAATTGTTGATCCAGACACTATTAGACATCTCTTAGTACTGTAACCTGAACAAGTGCCTTTTTATCAACATATTTGATTTACACACCAGTAGGCATGTATCCACATTAGTAGCACAATTTATGGATTTAGACATCATTAGACCCCACCTATTGATCTCACCCAAGCTGGTGCCCTTATGTCAAACAGTTTGATTTACACATTAGTAGGCATGAATCCCCAAGAGTCCAACAATTTACAAATTTAGATACCATCAGACACCTCTTAGCAGGTCCCTTGGTGCCAAAATGTTTGATTTAGACACCAGTAGGCACACATCCACAAGAGTACCCCAAGTGTTGAATTAGACATTATTAGATGCCATCCAATGATCTCCCCCTGAGCAGATGCCTTTGTTTTAATTCAGACACTAGCTAGTAGAGATGCATCTGCAATAGTCCCAGGATTATTGATCTAGACACTATGAGACACCTATTAGTACTGCCACCAGGGCCTTGGGATTGAACTCTTTGATTTAGACACTCTTAGACACCATTAGACACCTATTAGTACTGCCACTGGGGGCCTTGGGGCTCAAAATGTTTGATTTAGACACTATTAGACACAATTAGACACCTATTGATACTGCCACCAGGGGCCTTGGGATCAAAATGTTTGATTTAGATGCTATTAGACACCATTAGACACCTATTAGTCCTTCCACCAGGGGTCTTGGGGTCAAAATGTTTGATTTAGACACCAGTAGACACACAGTAAGGATGATAGACACCTCTAAGTCTCTAGAAAATATCCTGTTAGACATGCCTAGATTAGACCTGTAACTCACTCCAGCTGGTGAACAAACCCTCCCAGGTGGTGCCTGTGGTGGGCTATTTTAGGCATGCCTATATGATGAACTTAGAAAAAAAATCCCCCAAAAAAACTCCTCAGGTGTGTCTTAGACACACCTATACTCAGAACACCTCTTAGGTGGTTTCTGGATGCAAACTCAAACCACCTAAGAGGTACTGTTTTGAGGGTGCATTAGGTGAGAGGAACCAGTTTCTCATATCTGACCCTATTGGTTCTTTGTGTGTGAACAACATGATATTGGTAGCCTCCAAATGTGCACAATTGATAGAATAACAAGAGGGACCTATTTCACCAGGTAGAGAATGTACTACTTGGGGATCTATGCTTGTGATGGTCTGTGTGAATGCTGTGTTGATGTATTCCATGAGAATGATAGGGAATGCTGTTCAAGAGTTTGCTGAGGTTTGTGTCATCCAACCCACACTTAGCCAGGGAGACCACATAAATGTTGATCCTGAGACTACCAGCCAGAGCTTGGATGATGGAAGTCTAGATCTGAATGTGACATCAGACTGCCACTGGAGAAGGACTGCCAGAAAAACCCTACCTTCCTGGAACTGGGCATGTCCATCAGGACAACCAGTTTGCTTGGAAGTTCCCAAGTTTTTCTCACAGTCTTCAGAAGTCTCTGAAGGCTTCAAAGGGTTCTGAAGGCAACTTAATATTTAAACTGAGTTGGTTTAAGAATGTAGATTCAAAGTATGTTAAACTACTGTTGTAGATGAACAAAATCACATTTACTCACAAAAGCATTAATGTAAAATGATGAAAATGAGGCATAGCAATTGTCTGTGACCATGCATGCCCCTTCAATCATGGGAGAAAGAGGGCAAAGGCACAAATAGATGAAATAGGGACAACTCCACCCACCTGCTGGCTGGCTGCCCACATCTGCTTCTGGATGTGGTATAGTTTCAAGTTCTGCATTGGGGATGGGGGTATTGGAGTGAACCATTGGACATATACCATTATTGGCTGTCCAGGCCTGGAGCAAAAGATGAGATGAAGCTTGCCAACATGACAATCTAAACAAGAAAACTCTACTTAGAATGGTTTGTGAGCATAATCTATTGAATGTACCTTCAAGAGTGAAATGGTTTCCACCAGTATGATGCACCTGAATTAGGACAGGGTTGAAGGACTCAACAGACTTCATGAACTCAACAGACTCAATGGACTTGACAGTCCCTGGTTGGCAGTGCACTGTGAATGTTTCCTGTGGAAAAAAATCATTTGGGCAGTCCAGATGGATATGAAAACTTGTCCATACATCAAGCTCTTCATATGTGGGGGGAAGATCATATCACTAAAAATCCCATGCTCAAACTGGGCAAGTCCAGAATTGCCCATGTTTTCAAAGCAAATGATACCAGCAAGGAGCCTGGGAATGGTATGCTTTTCCATGATGACCTGGATAGAAACACCATGGAGGTGTGGGGTCTTGGCCAACTTGATGTGGGTCAGACCATGTGCAAAGGTTTTGGGTTCATCATCCCCATCAGACTGATCTGTATTGCTTGACTGCCACTCCAGGTACAATGAATATGAGTGGATAGCCTCATGGTGAGTGAGTTGATGGATGACCTGTATCATGTAATCCTTGTGATTCGACTCCTTCCAAGGCTCCTTGCATGCAGCAATATGGTATGTCTCAGGTGTTTCCATAGAGTAGTTGTCAATCATACTGGAGTCCTTGATCCCCTCCTCAATGTGACCATTTGCATGGGCCTTTGGGATCTTCATATGGCTGATAATACCATTCTTCCCAGAGTGTGCCCCATTATGAATATATATGAGCTGAGCCTTGTTATATTTGTTGAGACAAGATTGCATGAGGTGGAGTGAAGTGTCAGTGTGTTGAGGAAGTTGTGCAAGATACATGAATTCAAGGTGTGAGTGTACAGCATTGATGACTGCTGGAGTGGCATTCTCAGCTCTGGCGATGACCTTGAGAATGAGCTGTTGGATGTCATGATCCTCCTTGCCAGACCACTGAGAGATGTGTGAGATTCCTTTTGTGAAGTGACATACACCTGTGCAGTGAGACTGTGCACAAAATTGTTTATCAAGCTTGTCAGAACCAATTGTAGCCTGGATCCACTTCAAATCATGATTGCAGAATGCTTTGTGTAACCCATGGTGGGCATCCTGGCAAATGACATGCCCAATATTGATACCCAAGTCCATCCACCAAGGGTGCTCAATGCCACAAAGTCCAACAGGCTGGTCAGCCATATTTGATACCTATGATAGGTATCAAATTTGTGACACTTTTTTGGTACCTAAGTAGGTCCAATTGTGATGGGGTGCCATATGGGTGCCAATTGATAATTCAATATCAGGGAATCAGCCCAAATGGGGCCCCAATTGGGCCCATATACCCCAATGTGGTGCCATGGGGCCCCAATGTGGCTCCAAAATGAACCCCTTCATAGTTTCCACACCCCTGAGGCACTGATCCGCATTTAATTTTAATTATGTAATACCCAAATGTGGAAAATGTGGAAAATAAGTACATCCACAGTGTACCCAAGCCATCCAGCCCAATCCAGACCCATGACCAAGGGAAGATGGCCCAAATGGGTAGGGGGTCCCTCAGAGGACCCTGCTGATCACAAAGACCCCAGACTTCCAAATGCAGTTAAGCCTTAAACAAGCAATGAGCATGTCTTTAAATCCAGAAAATCCAGAAATTGCCACAAAGGAACCACTGAATGGATTAGGCTGAAATTTGGCACATAATTTAAAGATATACAGGTGAGGAACATATCAAAATATCAGCCAATTCCAATGCATAGGTCTTGTGAAATGAGGGGGGGAACATTGGATGTTGAAGACTGATTTACTCAGGCCACAGGTTAGCTATGGCCTCCAAATTTCTCATATCTAATGGTCACACATTATAGTAATTAAGTGCCAAATATCAGCTTATTATGATAACTTTTAGTTATGGAGCAAGCTCAGCAGCCCAAAAAGGAAAATAAAATAAGTCTTGTATCTGTATTATCCCAGAATGGTCCCAAATTTGGCACATACAGTTCAATTGCTATCACAGTGATTGTATTAAATAATGAAGTGACTTGGATCCAGGGAAGTGGGTGAAAATGAGGGGGGGGAATGGGGGATCAAAAACAAATTGTGAGAGCTATGGAACAGTTATCCAACTGAAATTCAGCAGGGAACACAGGTCCTATAAGGGAGATATCTCTGCCAAAGATAGGCTTTATCCAATCACTCCTTGGTACCTAACCACAGTCTCCCCCTCAAAATCAAAGAAATAAATCCCAGAGGCTATAAACCACTTGAAGCCTTGAAATTCAACATGGGTCATCACCAAACACATCAAAGGTTGTAACTTAAATTTTATAAATTTACAACTACTATGAACTGAGGGAGATGACCATTGAAACAAGTGCCCATGTTGGAGTGACTTCCATACATTGGATTTGGCTGAAATATGGCATGAAAAGAGGTCCCATATATCACACATGTGCCCTTAATTTCCATGTTGATTCAGTGCAATAAGGCTTCTACACATTTATCAATGTTGAGTCCCCCCCCCTTTAGGTACCAGACTTCCATGCATCCAAATTGGCTATATATCAGCATGGCATCTACTAGTACATGTGGTATATCATGTATGACACTTTGAGGCAATCCATGGGCTCTATATGGCTCTACACACTGATGAACATGAAACTAAGCACCCATGCTGGCTGGGGCCTTTTCTACTCATGGGATATGGCTGAATTTTGGAGGTTGAAGAGATATTACATATACAACTTGTTTCCCAAAATTATAGAGGTACTGCTTTTATATTATGCCCTCCACATGTTGATCTATCTTGGTCACCCCCCCCTTCATTTACACCACTACCATGCATTGAAACTGGCTATAATTTGGTGGATGGTTTGATAGTATATGTATATTATTCAGGGTAAAATTTTGGAGCAATCTATTTATTTACCATTGCTGTACAGGACAATGAATGCACAAATAAGTGTCCATCCTCTCCCACAGATGGGATTTGGCTGGGATTTCAGATTACTGAAGGTATTATGTAGATTATGTGTAGGCCAAAGTGTCAGAATTTTTGCTTCAATATTGGGCCTTCCACATACTGATCAATGTTGAGTTCACCCCCCCCCCAGTTACAGTACTTCCATGCATCCAAATTTTCTACAATTGTCCACAAACCTTACTGCTACTTGAAATATTCTATGTACAAAATTTTGATAGAATCCATTGCCTCCCCATGGCTCTACAGGGTATGAACATGCAAATAAGTGCCCATTTCATAGGGCCTCCCACTCATGGGATTTGTCTGGAACTCTGCATTGTAGTTGTCCTAACATATTCAAAGTGACCCTCAAAATTTCAGACAGATATCTGGGTCTCCAGAGATTTTTGAAGTTTTCCCAAAAACCCCCCCCCCAGTTAGTACTCTTGCACTGGTCCAATCTCTCTGATTTTTGGTATTCCATATCCAATAATAATTTGAGGCACACCCTGACATTTTCAGACCAATCTGTGCCCTTTGAGTACTGATCATGTGACCAAGATCTTTTGCTCCTACACCCCCACAGAATCACCCAATTGCACCAGACTTGCTTCTCATTTATAGTGATATTCTAGGAGAATATATGGTTAAAATTTCAAGTCAAGCCATTCATTATTTGGGGAGTTATTCAATAAACATTCCAGATCTATTCACTTTGGTGGGGATATGTGCCATTTTCAAGTAGAAATTTGGTAAATCCATGTCCACACAGTGCAATATACTATTGGATTGCACTTAGCAGTCATCCAAATGACTTGAAATTTGGCACACAGTTGGAGGACTGTCTACTGATGTGCCTGTGTGTGATTGGTCCAGGAGGAATCCCTTGGTGCCTTTCAGGAGCAGCCTGTTTGTGGTCTATAAATCAAGATTTACACACACTACCCCCAATTAGGCTATTGCACAGGGTCCCCACAGGGGAATTTAGGACCTCCCACCCTGTGGGGTTGAAAACCCACCCCCGTGACTCATGGGGTAGAAGCCATGATGGGGTTGAAAAACCCAGGCAAAACCCATGGGATTCCTGTGGGACAATATCCTCATCTGATCATGTAATCACATAAATAGCATATTATATTAATCTACAATGGAATATTAATTTCATTGCATTGATAATTACATTATTACAATTATTCTATCTATACTGGAAAATACAGGTACATGCCCCTGCCCAAAGTCCCCCCAAAACATGGGGCTTTGCATGCATATATTTCATGTGGGTCTTCATTTTGTCCCAGGACTCAGTCTGGTGAGATCTTCAGCAGCTGCACACATCCATATTATGTGGGGGGCTTCATGTTCTTGTTGGGCAGATTTTCATGCAGGGGGCCTAGAATGCCAGATAATACATTTCATTAGTAAAATCAAAGAGAGGCAGCACCAAAACAGCAGCTGGTGCTGCTCATTTGGTGCCATTGTACAAGTAGTAATGAAAAAGTTATGAAATACCCACACCCACCACAGCAAGTGTGGTACCATGCTTTGCCTGTCATCACATCTGTTGCAGGTGTTCGGGAGCTGGCCCCTCGCATGTGATCTTTGGTGGTGATGCATCAGTATTTCATGCAGGACCTTCTTTGTGTTCTTGTCAGGTTGGTTGTTGCATATGGGGATGGATCTAGAATAACAAATAACATGTTAGTAAAAAAGAAACTATAGGCCTACTGCTACTCTTTCAGCACCATTGTATGTGTTTTAATTAAAACTTATCAGACATTACCACACACCTGCTCAAGCGGGTGTGTGGTTGTATTTTATGGGTTGCGTACTTCGGGAGCCGGGCCCTTGGGCAGTCTTCGGCAACTGTGTGTCTCAATGTTGTTGTGTGGGGTTTTGTCTGTGTTCACATTGGGCAGGTTGTTGCATAGGGGGAACCTAGAATAACAAATAATACATCAGTAAAAAAAAAAGAACAGATGCAGCACCAAAAGAGCAGCTTCTGCTGCTCTTTTGGTGCCATTGTACCCATTCTGGTTGGAAACTCACCTGATATTACCACACACCTGCTGCAGCAGGTGTGTGGGGCCATATTTATCCATTGTAGGTGTCCGTTTGGGGCTGTGCATGTGTGCTGGGTCTGCCATCAGTTTTGCCTTGTGTTAATTTCCCATGGTTGTCACAGGTTTCGTATGGGTGGTTGTTTGAGTGGGGAGTGACAACCTAGAATAGAAAAAATATTACATGTTAGTTTAAAATATGGTTGCCATGGTCAGGTTTTGGTCAGGTTTTGGTCAGGTTTTGCCCAATTTGGGCAAAACCTAAACCTGACCAGGTTCCAAAATCACCCATGAGGGCAAAACCTGAACCTGACCTGAGGTTTGGTTCCATTCAGGTCAGGTTCAGGTTTAAACCTGAAACCTGAGGTATGGGAGATGCCATCATTTTCAGAGGGTACTACAGAATATCTTGACCCTCTGCTCAAGTCTCTGCCTCTGCCACTCCCTTTACATACTCCTTTAGATCCACATCTCCTTCCTAGCCCCCTTTCACTTCAATCTACTGCTCACACATCTTCTGGAGATGGTATTTAGTCACTACATTCTGTCATGTGACCTGTGACCTGCACCAATTACCTCATTTGATTGCTGAGTCATGTGACTTCTGACTCCAGAACCATAGTCACATCTGTAAATTGCCAGATTTGGTGCCAAAATAATCATCAATGTACATGGAATGGAACCTACACCCGACCTTTCAGGTTCAGGTTTAAACCTGGTTTCAGACTGGTTTTTGGATTCAGGGCAAGGGCAAAACCTGAACCTGACCTGAAGAAAATAAAATGAAACCTGACCCCAATGGAACCTGACCTGGGTCAGGTTCAGGTTTAAACTCAGGCTCCACAGGTTTAAACCTGAACCACAGCATCCATAGTTTAAAATATAAAAGAAGCACAAAAAGGGCAGCTTTCACTGCCCTTTTTGCGTGGCTGTATCTACTGTGATGAACACTCACCTTATATGACCACACACCCACTGCAGCAGGTGTGTGGTATTGTACTTCATCAGTTGTCATGTCTAATTGGGGGTCATGCACACATGCGGGCTCTTGTATCTGGGTTGTTTTGCATTAATGTTCACAGGGTTGTCAGGGGTTTTGTATGGGTCATTGTTCAGGTGGGAGATGATACCTAGATTGGAAATAAGTTGGTTGTTAGTGAAGATGTTGAAGGAGTGCAAAAAGGGCAGCTGTCAGGATCAAATTGACATTTGCTTCTGCTTGTGGACTTACCCATCAGAGTATCATTCCTCATCAACTCTATCATATGGCACCTACTTCTTCAAATGCTCTTGTCTCCTCTCTTCCTCCATTCAGTCAGGGGGTTATTGTCATTCTTGCCATTATTGGCATTTCTCTTATTGTTATTGCCCTCATACTCTTGGGCCTCGGCCAGCAGGCTATGGGCTGGGTAGTCAACCAGTGGCAGCATTGGTGCCCTTGTCAGCACCTGTCATTCCCTCACTCCCCATGTGAGTCCATGGAGTTGCCAATCCAGACTCCCCCTCCTCCTCCTCTGCCCCCAGTCCCTGAATCCACACCACCTGTCCCAATCCATACTCCATCCACATCATTACGGTCCTTTGACACTTTGGACACCTTTGGAGTACCCAGGTGTACACTGCCTTGGAAGTACATACGCTAAGGGGGATACATATGGAAGTTGGGGCATAGCCATGTGGAGGTGTGCACAGAATTCATAACACAGATGCGTCAGCTTAGTGAGGCTTAGTGATGGTGGCTGTGGAGGCTGACTGATGGTCTGTGGAGCTGGCACTCTAGGAGGATCCAGAAGGTTATGGAAGATGGCAGAAGGCTCTGGAAGGCTGGTGGCTGTGTGCAGGAAATAGTATTTATAGCCCTTCACAGTTGGGGGATCACCAGTTCGATCTCTCAGGATTCCCACTGCAATAGGTGCGAGACTTGTGTGTCCCTTGTTGTGTGGTGTATACTCAGGATTCCCACTGCGATAGTGTGTGGTTAATTAATCTCTTTCCTCTTTCTGTTTGTGGTTTCAACAGCAGTGTCACCCTGACAGCAGCTGTTGCTGCCCTTTTTGCATGGCTGTATCTACTAAAAAGGATACTCACCTTTTATGACCACACACCCACCACAGCAGGTGTGTGGTTCCTGTCCTTCATTGGTGTTGAGTCAATCTGAAGCTGTCACTCAATGCTGGCAATTGCTGGTCTCAAAAAAGCACCCAAGTATGGGCAGTTCAAGGCTCATATAAATAGATAATAGCTACCTAATAAATAATAAATAGTTTTCTCATAAAGTGAGGAAAAGAGGGATAGTCTTAGTTCACCAAGACACTATATGGCACCAATGCAAAGCAGATTGGGGGACTTCCCTGCATCAGAATTGGCCCATATTTGGTGGAATGTCCATTTTTTTATTGGCCATGTGCTACACATACATTCCACCAAATATGAGCCAATTCTGATGCAGGGAAGTCCCCCAATCTGCTTTGCATTGGTGCCATATAGTGTCTTGGCGAACTAAGACTATTCCTCTTTTCCTCACTTTTATGAGAAAATTATTTATTATTTATTAGGTAGCTATTATCTATTTATATGAGCCTTGAACTGCCCATACTTGGGTGCTTTTTTGAGACCAGCAATTGCCAGTGTTGAGTGACAGCTTCAGATCAACTCAACACTGATGAAGGACAGGAACCACACACCCACTGCAGTGGGTGTGTGGTAATATTAGGTAAGTTTTTGAGTACAGTATGGGGCCAAAAGAGCAGCGCCAGCTGCTCTTTTGGCACTGCTTGCGTTCTTTTTCTTTTACTAATGTGTTCGCTATTCTAGGTTATTTCTCCCTGCACAAAACCCCACCTGAAGCCAGCATAGACAAGGCCTGAGGTGTACCAATGTATGTGGCCACCTGAAAGCCCAGCTCCCAAATGCCCACAATGACTGCAATGACCAATTAAATACAATACCACACACCCACTCTGGCGGGTGTGTGGTACTATTAAGTGAGTCTTTCTTTACAGGGTGTAGTACAGTGCCAAGAGAGCTGCTGCTGCTGCTCTTTTGGTGCCACCTGCATCTCTTTTTTTTTTTTTTACTAATCTATTTGCTACTCTAGGTACTTTTTTCCACTGCAAAACCCCACCCAAAGCCAGCACAAAGGCCAAGGTGAAATACAGATGTATGCAGGCACCCAAAAGCCCAACCCCTGAACACCCACAATGACTGCCACAATGAGTTAAATATGATACCACACACCCACCACAGCAGGTGTGTGGTAATATCAGGTACATCTAATCCTAAAGTATACAATGGTGCCAAAAGAGCAGCAGAAGCTGCTCTTTTGGCACCCCTCTGCTTTCTTTTTTTTTTTACTAATGTATTATTATTCATTATTCTAGGTCTCTTCCCTATGTGAAAACCCACCTGATGAGGACACCAATAAGCCACCAGCACAAAATTTGATGTGCAGCCACCAAAGCCCTGAGTACCCAGGTCCCAAACACAATGATCAACTAAATCTGGTACCACACACCCACTGCGGCAGTGTGTGGTGATATTAGGTGCATCTAATCCCAAGCTATACAATGGCACCAAAAGAGCAGCAGAAGCTGCTCTTTTGGTGCTGCTCTGGTTTTTCTGTTTTACTAATGTATCATTATTTGTTATTCTAGGTCTCCCAATGTGAAAACCCACCTGATGAGGACATGGACAAGCCCCCAGCATGAAATTCAATGCACAGCTGCCCAAGCCCTGAGTGCCTGGCCCCCAAACAAGATGATCGACTAAATCTGTGCCCCAAAGGACACCCAAATGAAAAACCCCAAATGGTGGAATGAAAAGAAGATACCACAATGTAAGCTAAGTTTTTCTTTGTCAGAATACCTAAAGTGGTGCAAAAAGAGCAGGCCACCCTGCTCTTTCCTGCTGCCATTGATTTCTAACTGATCTTTCTTTTATTATCATAGTTCATCACTCCTGATCCAAGCAAACACCTGCATGAATGCCCATATGAAAACCTGAATGAACAGCCATACAAAAACCCAAGTGAATGGGAGTAGTGAAACCCACAAGAACGCTGATACCAAATCCCACAAGAACACTGGTATTTGAACCTGTGAGAATGCCTGTATGAACCACACATAGATGTCCAGGTGGGCAGGTACCATGGTGCCAAAAGAGCAGCAGAAGCTGCTCTTTTGGCGCTGCCTCTTGTTTTTTTTTAACTAATGTACTCCTTATTGTAGATTGCCCCCACCCACATGAAAATCCACCCGATGAGAAGACAAATGATGTCCCCACGAAGTTTTGGTGCATAGCCACCAAACACTGCCTGATCACACAGCACCCCAACCCCTGCAACCTACATGAGGTCAAGCATGATACCACACCCGCTGCAGCAGGTGTGGTAATATCTGGTAAGTTAATAAGATCTCCCACCCCAACATGTGAACCCACACAGCCGTGGGTCCAAATGCAAGTACACCAATGAAAACATGTGAACAAATGCATGGGGATGGGCATATGAAGCCATGGATGAAAAATAATGAGCCACACCCACTGCAGTGGGTGTGGTAATTTTCAGGTAAGTATATATCTATGTGTCTGACCATGCAAAAGGAGCAGCACAGGCAGCCTGGTCAGTCAAGGGGGGGACCTAATTTAGGTACCATTTTTAGGGCAGAAAATGGTACCTAATAGGTCCCTCAGACAGTATGGCCGAAATATGGCCATTCCAATTCAGTTTTTGGGCCAATTCATGGCTGTGCTAGATTATATAATTGTTTACTATTTATTATTATTATTATTATATACATATTATCCCCCCCAGGGTCTGCCACCACAGGGGGGGTTCATGCAGGTCTCGGGTTTGTAGGTGGTGGGCCAGGTTAATAGATAACACATTAGTCAAAGAAAAGTACCTTAAATCCACCACACACCTGCTGCAGTGGGTGTGTGGCTCATATGCCCCAGTCGGGGCCTGGGCTCCATTTGGGCAGACTGTCAAGGGGGTGTTTGTGGTTTTTGTTCATATGGGCATTCATGGTTTTGTTCACGGTTTTCATTTGTGCGGTCATGCAGGGTTTTGTCCCTGGTTTTCATTTGCAGCATGTTGTTCAGGTTTGTGGTCCAGGGTCACACTGGATTTTGTTGGCAGGTTGGTGGATTTGGGCTTGATGGTGTAAGTTCATGTGTTCACTAAAATTAAAAGAATACATACATAATATGGCCACACACCCACTGCAGTGGGTGTGTGGCCCTATCCTCCTGCTCTTCTGGTCTGTGGTTTCATATGGGTGGGGTTTTGTTGGTGGTGCACTCATTGGCTCAAGGTCTGTGGGTTCATGCACTGAGGTTGGACAGCTTGACCTAGAATAGAAATAAAATGTTAGTTATATCAAGACTTGCACAAAAAGAGCAGCAACTGCTGCTCTTTTTGTGCGTTTGTAGCTATTAAAAAAAATACATAGCTAATATTGCCACACACCTGCCACAGTGGGTGTGTGGCTCCCTACTTTCATCTTGGTGGCATCATGTGCCCGCCATCATTCATTTACCCATTTGGGCATTCTGATTCGTGTGATGCAGGGGCTTTCAGTTGTGGGGGGGGGGGGATATCCAGGCCTAGAATAGGAAATAAAACTTTAGTTAAAAATTTAAAAACAGTGCAAAAAGAGCAGCAAGTGCTGCTCTTTTTGTGCTGGGTGGGAAATGGACTTAATTTATATAGAACCACACACCCACTATAGAAGAAGGGTTGGGAGCTCCAATGACTGTCAAATCAAAATCTGGTTCAGCCAGTGTGTAGATGGGAGACTGTATTTCTGTTGTTATTCGTTGGGTTGGTTCACTTCAATGGTTGATCACACTCTGCAAGATGTGTATGGTGTTCAGTGGAGAATAGGATGGGATATGGACTGGCTATAGTCAATGATATGTTGTCTGGGATGCTTATAGAAAGGCTTATATGTCTGGGATGCTTGTGGAAAGGCTTATACATCTGGGATGCTTGTGGAAAGGCTTATATGTTGTGTAGGATGCTTGTGGAAAGGCTTATATGTAGGGGATGCTTGTAGAAAGGCTTATACATCATTTGTGTTGTGTTGGTCTGTTTACTGATATTTGTGTATTCTTGTTTACATTCTCCTGGTCAAAATGTGGATATCTATGGGTTACAGACTGGTCAGTGCTTGGTTAGTCTTGTTAGTATGTTTCTTCCTTCTTTCTTCAAAACCTGATTCATATTTCATTATGCTTACTTTTCCTTGGATGTCCAGCAACTCTAACCTTAGGTCCTGCAACTATCCTTGGCTTTAGTGATTTGTGTAGAGGGCTACCAGTGGCTTTGTCTCAACAACCTTGAAGATGACTTAGCTCCAGATGGCTTATAGATAGACTGTTCTTTAGAGGCAAGCAGAAAAGTTGACAGTGGTTGACAGTGATGATTTCCAGAGAGGAGATGATGGGGGGATACAAGAAATCTACCAGCTTTTATACCTTTCTGGAGGTGGCTGTGCATGGAGCAAGAACAAAAGAGTAATAAAACTATGAGGTCATAGTGGAGTAGAACAAAAGAGTAATAAAACTATGATGTCATAATGCAGTCATAGCTGAGTAATCCATAGAGTGTGATGTCATAGTGATGTCATTCATAAAGAGAACAAAAGGAATCATGAAGGGGGGTGATGTCACCAATTTGCTGAGCATGTGGAATGCTTGGAGCATGAGGTCACTGACCATGTGGAGCATTTTGGAGGTGAAATGAAAGGATATCTCCGGGTTTTGGAGATTAATTTGGGCATAGTCCAATGGTTAAGGTGTTTTGTTGCTGGTTGATAATGGGGACAAGTGCATGGGATGGGATTTGATGCAGAAACAGCAGTTTGCATCTGTAATAGACATTCTTGGTATCATTAGATGTGGAGTTTTAACAGCTTTCTGGGCGCAGTAGTTCTGAGCAGATCTGATGTAAACTGACAGATAAATTTGTTTTTTACTGATAGGTGTTGATTTTGATAGTAGTATCATTCTGTAGAGTTCAGTTTTGATTTGTTCTTCACGCGCTCAGTACCATTGGATGCGGATTTTTTATATCTTTCTAAGTGCAGTTGTTCCGAGAGGATTGGATGCCAACTGATGGAGAACTTCGTGTTTTACTGGAAATTCTGGATTTTGATAGTAAAATTGGTCTGGAGAGTGCAGTTTTGGTCCATTTGACTTGTGTTTGGTACCATTCAAAAGGTGTGAATCATAGCTTTCTAAGTGTTATATGGGTGTACCTCTCCAATCAAAACTGACGGAGTTATAGAACAAATTTGATTTCCATGCATAGCTGTAATTAATTTCGTAATTGGTCATGTGATCATCCAATGGCTGGAAGTGGTGTGATTTCGCATTTTCTGATACTGGATGTTTTTATCTTCCACATTGGTCACCGGGTTGGATGGAAGGTCCATTTGTTTGTATGCAGTTGGGGTGTCCTTGAATTCAGCCCATTTGTCATCCTTTAAGTCATACTGAATGTCATGCATGTATTTCTTATAATATTCAATGGCTTGGTCATTGGTTGAGATGGAAGGGGTGAGATCATGCAAAGCATGGAGGGATTCAGATAACTTGGCAAGTGCACAAGCGATACAATGATGAAGGACAAATGCTGTATATGGGGTGTCTAAGTGATGCTGCTGTTGCATGATATCTGCTGCTTGGATGAAGATCTTAGTGAGACAGTTGACTTGGGTAACATGGTGATATGTAGACAGATAGAGTAACTGATCATGCCAATTGGTTACACACTGCTTGTGTTGTAAGAGTTTGAGGTCGCGTCTATTGAGGTCTTTGGCTTTCGCCTTGAGGTCAGCTTCTTGTTGATGTAGGGTTGCCAAAAGAAGGGAGAGGGGTGGCATGAAAGAATCCATTTGAAGGTTGTGATTGGTGATGGTACAACTTAACTGGTCAAGTAGTTCCACATTGTCCTTTATATCCTCCTTTCACTTCTCTTCATACTTGCATTGGATCTTGTCAAGTTTCTGCACTGCATTGTACTTGTGATCTATAATCACTTGTCAATAGGACAGCCATGCATGGTAAGAGTTGGCATTTTTACCAGGTCATGGTATACTGATTTTTTGAAGGCTGTGGGGTGCATGAGGAGGCTGGGAAGGAGAATGGGACCAATGGGAAGGATGATATGAAGAATGAGTGCTTTTTGAGGTGAGAGACCCCATGGGAGAGTCTGAGGATTCATGCAACTGCTGTGTGGTAGGGGTTGCTTGGCAACTGACAATGTCCTTCTGAATCAATTCAGGTTCTCCCGAGGGCTGAGTGGGAAGAGGAATGAACAGAGGAGTGGGTAGAGATTAATGGTCTGGGGACGCAATGTGAGATGAGGGTTGATGGTTTGCTGGGTTTCGAGCCCTGAAAGTGGCTGTGCATTGGTAGAAGATTCATTGATATTGTAATTCTTGACAATAGCATGCGAAGAGGAGATAGAGTCAGGCCAAAAGGTCTCATCAATTATGTTTTGTTCCTGTTTGACTTGAGATGAAAGGAAGATGTCCCCATTGAGGTTGAGTTCTACAAGTGGCATGGGTGGAGTCAGAGAGGGAGCAGGCATGTGGATGTATTTGAATGTGTAACTTTGAACAGAGGTCATGGTTGAGTCAAAATGGGTGGAGTCAGACATGTTGAGATAGGATGGTTTTGATGGGGTACAATAGGACATGAAAAATGGGCTTGGGTGTCATTGGTTAGCTGTTGTGCCGTTTTTATACTCATTGGGCTTACTATACTCGCATTTGACGTTATTTAACCATTTCTTGCCATAGTTTAGATATTAGCTGTGGTGATTTAGTTGATAGGTCAATGGAGTTGTTGTGTGTGGATGATAGATACCAAATGGAATGAGAATGAGAAAGAGATGGAAGATGAAGGGTCGCCAGGGTTTGTTATGCCATATTATTAAGTTAGACTTTGTGACAGTTGGTCAGGAGCGCAGAGGATCACATAGCCATATAGAGAAAGGAGCCAGAAGAAGAGGGGGGTTGATTTTGATGCGCCTGCAGGTTTTTTAAGACAGTCATAAAGAGTTTTTGTGAGTTTCAGCACATTCCGCGATTCAACATTCCATGGCTCTAGGGGCATTAATTTGGGATTTTCTTTGCCTCGTGTCTCTAGGGTCATCTTGAATTCATAGTTTTAGTTGTGGTCTTGTGATGCAGCTTGTAAAAAATATTTCAGGGATTTCCTTTTTGAGAATTGAATTTTCCTTTTATGGAGTCTCTTCAGGGGATTCATAAGTGGATTTGGAGATCTGGGGCTCCTTCAAGGTGTTCCCTAGGATTTCTTGGAGAAGGTTCCTTCATTTCCACTCCACAATTTTGTTTTCCCAATAGCCCCATGAATCTGTGGCTCTTGGCAGTGGCCAAAGATAGGTTCTCAATTGATTTTCTGGTCCAAGCAATACTGGGAAGCACTGTTTCATCATAATTGTTGTTCCCCCATATTTCATAGCTTGATCCATATTTTTCGTGTATTTTGCCACCTAACGCACCCTCAAAAAGGTACCTCTTAGGTGGGTTCCGGTTGCATTGGCCTTTGACCTAAGAGGTGGTTTTTATATAGGCACGTCTAGGCAGTGTCTAAAGGTGTTCAAAAGATGAAAATTTTCTAAGTCCCTATAATAGGCATGCCTATCTGTGCCTGCCGCAGGCGCCACTCCCAGGCTTTTTAACTATTTGATAGGCATTCTGGGGTTGATTTAGGCATGCCTAAATCAGTTGTGTCTAATGATGTCTAGAGCTTAATTATTGACTTTGAAGAGGCCTACCAAGGGTTAATTTAGGCATGTCTAAATCAGTTGTGTCTAGTGATGTCTAGAGCTTAATTATTGATTTTGAAGAGGCATATCAAGGGTTGATTTGGGTGTGTCTAAATCAGTTGTGTCTAGTCATGTCTAGAGCTTAATTATTGACTTTGAAGATGTGTCTCAATGGTTGATTTAGGCATGTCTAAATCAGTTGTGCCTAGTCATGTCTAGAGCTTAATTATTGACTTTGAAGAGGTGTCCCAAAGTTTGATTTAGGCATGTCTAAATCAGTTGTGTCTTGTCATCTCTAGACCTTGATTATTGACTTTGACAAGGCCTATCAAGGTTGTCTCATTCAGGTGCATTGATTGGTGTCTAAATCCTAAATTAAACTTGTAATTGCCCTGGAATCATGGTGGTGCCTATTGGTGTCCACTGGTGTCTAAGCTTGCAATTAAAGTTGGAGTTGCCTTGGCACCATGGGAGTGTCTATCAGTGTCCACCAGTGGTCCCCAAGTCCTCAATGAAAATTATAGTCACCTTTGCATCACAGTGGAGTCTATTTGGTGTCTAGTGGTGTCTAGTGATGTCTAGTGATGTCTACACTTTCCTTCCCTTCAGCCCACTCTCCAGGACAGTCCCCAGAATCAAAGGACATCATGTGAATGTGAAACATGGTGTGGCCTGCAATGCTCACTTATCCACAAGTATGAACAGCTGGGTAGCAGTGTTCTTATCAAGTGTGTGGTTGAATTGTCCAGTGGCAGGGGGGCCTTTGACCTCCTAGACACACTCTCCAGAGCAGTACTCTGGCACCAAAGGACATGATTCAATTGTAAAGCATTGGCCTGGAGAGTTGAGTAGTGGTGTTCTTGTCAATGGTGTGGCTGAATTGCCAAATAGCAGAGTTCTTGAATTTCAAGTGGGAGAATAACTTTTTCCCCTTTCAAGTGGGCAATATTGGGGCTATTTGATGAACTCGGTTAGTAACAGGTTGAATGTCCCCTGATCTGCCAAGAAAACCACAATGTAAAATGTGTAATGCTAGGTCTACATACTGAATAAGCATGTCTACTGAGGGAGACACAGTGTCAATAGACATGTCTATATAGTGAATAGACATGTCTACATCATGAATAGGCATGTCTACTCAAAGAAATAGACATGCCTACTCAATAAAATAGACATGTCTATATCAGGAATAGGCATGTCTACTCAAAGAAATAGACATGTCTACATCACAAATAGGCATGTCTACTCAAAAAAAATAGACATGTCTACATCGGGAATAGGCATGTCTACTCAAAGAAATAGACATGTCTACATCACAAATAGGCATGTCTACTCAAAAAATAGACATGTCTATATCAGGAATAGGCATGTCTACTCAAAGAAATAGACATGTCTACATCACAAATAGGCATGTCTACTCAAAAAAATAGACATGTCTATATCAGGAATAGGCATGTCTACTCAAAGAAATAGACATGTCTACATCACAAATAGGCATGCCTACTCAAAAAAATAGACATGTCTATATCAGGAATAGGCATATCTACTCAAAGAAATAGACATGTCTACATCACAAATAGGCATGTCTACTCAAAAAAAATAGACATGTCTATATCAGGAATAGGCATGTCTACTCAAAGAAATAGACATGTCTACATCACAAATAGGCATGTCTACATCAGGAATAGGCATGTCTACTCAAAGAAATAGACATGTCTACATCACAAATAGGCATGTCTACATCAGGAATAGGCATGTCTACTCAAAGAAATAGACATGTCTACATCACAAATAGGCATGTCTACTCAAACAAATAGACATGTCTATATAGTGAATAGGCACATCTACACAGATGAATAGGCATATCTACTCAGAGAAGTAGACATGTCTACTGAGAGAATTAGACACATCTACATGGTTGAATAGGCATGTCTACAGTGTCAATAGACATGCCTAATGTGTGAAATAGACATGTCTAAATTGGGACATAGACACATTCATAATATTCCATATCACACTTATTAAGTTACAGTATCAATGGGAGTAAGGAGCCCTTCATCTTCATCTTCACACTCTATATCATCAAGTGAGTACCGTTCTTCAGGCTCAGCCAGGGGGAGATCAAGGACATTCTGCAGTTGAGTCACCTGGTGGGCACTAACCTCCTGTCGGACTTCAGTGGCAATCAGTGCAGCATGATTATGCTGAATGCCATGCACCATGCTGAGTGGCCATTTAGGTTGAGGAATATCGATTGCTTCAAGATTTGCATGCCATGTGCCTCCCATATTAAGATGTGCATCTAAGCGTCGGGCAATATGGTAGGCTGTGATGCCATTTTCTGTGAGGAAGACAGGAGTCAGTGATGGAAAACAAGTATGTGAGCTAAGTCATGAACTTTCCAGCTATCAAAAATGCAGATTGGATCTCTTCTTCTTCTTCAACAAACCAGTTTATGGCAGCTCTCACTTGCCTGGAGAGTCACCTCTTCTCCTCTTGGCAACGCTTTCTATCCACCATTGCAGCTATACCTCTTCGAGTGTCCCCATCACATAACCATGCTGGTATGACATCCTCATCTAGCGTCATGTCCCAGTCCTCATAAAGTGCACCATGGGCCATGTCCCATATTTGGGCAACATCCACACAACTGGGGATTGCAGCAAAACCAGGCACAGGAGCGCTCTCTTTGAGAACCACCATCTCATTGATCAGCGCATTGATCTTGTTCGCAAGAGTCTTGAAGGCACCACCACAGCGCTTTAGCGCTTCAGAAACTTGGGCATGGACCCGCTGATCTGATATACTCAATTTGTAAGGAAAGGATGCAGGTACAAGTTAAAATTGACATGCCAGTGTTAAATGGCTGATAATCAGCTCGCAACCTCCCCTCCTCAAACTTCCGTGCATGAAGCTTGTCACGGAGTCTGCGCTTGAGAGCACATACGTTCATGCGCATCTCAAAGAAACGGTTTCCTCTTATTTTTCAGGAGTGTCTCGAGCCAATCCCACCTACATGACCGAGCATTGCCTCGTGTCTCTCTAGGTTCCGATTTGCTGCTCTGAGTTCTGCTGTCAATGTATCCAGTGCGAGTAGGAGACCAGAGTGGTGCTGAGTGTTTGGGGCACATGTCTGCAGCGACGTCTTTACTGCATTACGCCGGGTGTTGAGTTCTGCACGTGCCACCCTTAGATCCAGGATCCTCTGGACCATCCGAACACCATGGAGTTTTGACTGCCCTATGTGGTGTCAAGGTCGGATGAGATTCATTTTACCGAAATAGAATGACAAAATTGATCACTAACAAGGATGTGGGAGGTGCTGCTGCTTCCTCTGTAATTTCCACTGGCTTTTGAGCGTAACACGATCCACAGGACACTCATCCAGGACTGCATTTGCACCTTTAAGGCGCCTGGTGACTCTAGTCCACTTATTAAGCAGCCAGTTCCCAAGTTGGCCAGAGACTTGACATCTTTGGCTTGAATATCAGTGTCGAGAACAAAGAGACGTTGATTAAACTTATAAAAAGTAATAGTATCAGGCCTGAGGGTCCACATGATGTAATGGCTGCACAAACGTACCCAGACACACGAAGCCAGGAATGAGTTTACGAATAGAGCTCCAAAAGCGCTCACAGCCTTCACCATCAGCAAGTCCGAATCCATCGCGCAAATGTGGGTTGTATGTCAGTTGACAAGACCATTGATGACCGAATGCATGAAAGACCGATATCCAAATATCATTCGTTTGGACACTCAGGAAGGAAACCCCACTGGATCAATAGGTTGTGAGAAGTATTCTCAACAGAAGTATCTAATAACCTACCTTCACAATGCTTCGGTGAAGCTGACAACTGACATCATACAAGACTCCCACCATAGCACAGGGAGGAAGGCCTTTGAAGAGTTCATCCAGCAGTGCCAGGGCGTAATACTGAGCTTCTCCTGGCGTCTGCATGTTACAGAGGTAGATAGCTCGGTCATGCTCACAGAGAAGAGCCATGAGACGGTATCGGCGAAAATAGCTGTGGATGCTTTCTGGCGGGCCTCGTCAGCCGCTGTAAAGCTTTCATGGCACGCATCAAGGGCAGAAACAGGCACTTTCATGCCACGCTCCACAAAATCCTCCTCTGCAGCTGGCTCATCAACCCAATCACCATAATCTGCTACGTCCACCTCACTTGTTTCATCATGTTCTTCGTCCGGTGGTGAACTGAATGCCGGTTTCATGGGCTGCCGTTCCTCCTCAACACTGCTCCTTCATGGCATCCAGAGTTTCAGGTGTAAGAAAGAGCGTATACGGTCGATCCAGGGTTCGGTCATACTCGCCCCTACCCTTTCGTCGTTTTTGGGTGAAACAGCCGTCAATGGACACAATGACATTCAGCCTTGATGAAAAATCATCAGATCTTGAGACAAGCAGGATGAACTGATGAACTTACTCATGCTTCTTCAGTG